>OX359287.1:23645106-23657606 GCA_947179155.2 Hedera helix
ACAGTAACATATACACAGTAATTCACATTATTGAATCAATAATTGTCATTACACAGTAACGTATGCTTTATTTTACATTATTGTTATCTCTATTATGATGTTATTTAAACAGTTGTATTTCATTAATTTATTGACTTGATATCTAAGAGTTAACTATACTGTATTTATAACAATTAGTCATAATAATTGAATTGATAAAGTTATTTGTTTATAATATAAAGTTAGGTGATTATTAGGTGATATGAAATGAATGGTGTAGATTAAAGTGTGAATTATTGTTGAATAATTGAATTGATTTGTTTATAATATAAAGTTAGGTGATTATTAGGTGATATGAAATGAATGGTGTAGATTAAAGTGTGAATTATTGTTGAATAATTGAATTGATTTGTTTATAATATAAAGTTAGGTGATTATTAGGTGATATGAAATGAATGGTGTAGATTAAAGTGTGAATTATTGTTGAATAATTAAATTGATTTGTTTATAATATAAAGTTAGGTGATTATTAGGTGATATGAAATGAATGGTGTAGATTAAAGATAATATAATATTTGAAATGGATGGTGTAGATTAAAAGATGATCTTTAAATGAATGGTTTAGATTAAATGAATGATAAGATTTTTGGCTATAAATAGAAGCCTTAACTTAAGGATTTTTCATAAACTTCCTTACTTGTTCTTTCTTTCTCTCTCTAAATACTTCTTGTGAAAGTTCTCTCTAAGTGTGCTTAAGTCATCTTGAGTATTTGTGAAGATCTATAAGTATACGTGTACTGTTCAAGTTAATCAACCTCATTTAAATCAATATCCAGTCACGTGTTGAGGTAAGGGATACCATCTTTTTCATATTCCATTATTCAAACGTACTATGGTAAGGGATTATCATTATTTGATTCTCGATAATAATATTGTTTCTTCCTTACTCATAAGACGTGCCTTTTATTTCCATGTATTAAATTGTGGGAATAACCTTACGGAGCGGATTGCCGCCTGTTGGTGAATAACCTTTCGTATTCATTCATTATTAATCTCTGAGAATAACCTTACGGAGCGGATTGCCGCCTGTTTGGTGAATAACTCTTTGTACTCAAATTCTATTAAATTGTGGGAATAACCTTACGGAGCGGATTGCCGCCTGTTGGTGAATAACCCTTTGTATTAATTTCCTTCACCTTTTGTTAATCAAACCTGCTACGGTAAGGGATATTATTTTCTTTCATACTCCTAAATCGAAATTTATTATGGAACTATTGCTTCTATAATTCCTGAAAATATTATATGTTCCATAATAGTTGAACTTCATTATTTCAACTGAACCTTCCTATTTACGTGAACCTTTCTATTGAATTGTAACCGTTATTCTGAACTGTGGATCTTGAATTTCACTCCACATCATGTTGACAATTTGGACATTATTTGAATCTGTACAAAGTAAACTTCCGATACTTATTGTTATCCTATTTCTTCTGTTCATCATTTATATCATTCTAATCATCCAAAAATCAAGCTGTTGTGAATATCTGTTGCCGGGGGCACAGATGTGATATATTTGTTGAACAGATGATAGGTTAAAGGCGATATAATAGGTTAAAGGCGATACATCTGTTCGGTGTCTTTTATGGCACGTGGTGAATGTTCTCTTTGGCCCGTAGTGCAAAGATGAACTGTTGTTTGGTATGATTATGACCAAAGGCTGAATCTGGTATAAGAATGACCGTTGGTGCTATATTGAATATCTTTGGCCCGTAGTACAAAGATGAACTGTTGATGTGCATGATTATGATCAGGAACTGTGAATTTGTATTATCTTGACTAATGATATTTCAGATGATAAAAGTTGATGATGTTTTTCCTAAAAAGAGAACCGAGTGGACATTATAGTCTGCATTATTCTTCTAATAGATTACTCATTCCGCTGCTATTATTGATCTGAACGTTGTTTAAGAATTTAACTGCAGTTTTTGATATAAACCTTGTAGTCTATTGTATTCTATCAAGAACTCAACTGTTGAAGACTAATGATAATTTATTCGTCATTATCTTAGTCATGATATTCTTTACTGGGCTATTTGAGCTCACCCTTTCTTTTGTTCCATTGTTTTTCAACAGGAGATGAAAACATAACAGGGTCTAGCCGGGGAATGGAGTGAGGGTCCGAGGAATAGTTATCATAGTCTTCACGTTTTATAAAATAGTGTGACAATAATAGTGAAGACTTAGTTGTGTATTATTATACACTATATTGTAGTACGTTGTGCTTTGTTGTAATAATTTTGTTGTAGTCTTTTGACGACTCAAGTTTGGGCTGTGTGGGCCCAGATTTGGGGGCGTCACAGTTGGCATCAGAGCTTAGGGATATGGTCTTTAATGGAGATCTGGGGTAGAACTAGGAGGGGAGAGACGAATAGAATCAATTACTAGTGTGTCCTACCTAAATTAGATTTTTTTTATCTAATGAATCGATTTGAATGTAGGAACATGAAGAGATGAGTCAGTTTATTTGAACTAACATTTATTTTGTGACCACAGTTAAGTATGGCATCTGGAAATCAGGAGGTTAACTATGAAATTACCGAAACAAATGTAGCTGCAAAACAAGAGGCGACGAATAATCTTCTTACAAACTCAGAGTTGAATCATTTGCCTAAGGCAAAAATTATGCGTGTTCTATCCAGTAAGGATGAAGGTGAAAGCTCTGCTACAGTCGTTCCAGATCCATTCTTAGAAGCAATTAAAGGAAGTAACGAACTTGCGGAAATTATTGCCTTTAATTTACTCACTAATTGGGAGAGTGATATCACCTGGTTATGCTCTATAACAAAGGATCAGAATATATGGACTTTTCATATTAGTCTTTGGGATTTATGGTGTTCCAGCTATAATTTTCAAGATTATTTAAAAATGATGTTTCTATACTTTTGGGCGTTACAATTTAGAGGAATTCAGGTTAAGTTAGTCACTATCGTGAAAACTGCAGTCTATCGAAAATACTATTTTAATGGAAATCATTGGTACCTTACTACTGATGAAGTTGATGAACCCGAGAAACAGTTTGCTAGAAAATTATTCAGTGGTATTCCCATGGTTGAAATACGTGAAGATCCGAATGAAGTATTCGGGATTCGATTTGACGATAACAGTCAAGAAACCGAATGAGGTGATAACCGGTAAGCTATTCATAAATTCTCGTGAAGTCTATGTCATATTAGATACTGGCTCTATCCACTCTTTTATCTCACCTATATGTACTCAACGTTTAAATTTGACTATTGAAAACTTAAATCTTGTCTTATCAGTTAAAACCTCATTGGGAGAAATACTTATTACATTTACTATCTATAAATCTTGCCTAGTTCAAATCAACAACCTCACATTACCTGTTGACCTTATTTCTTTGGAGATGCGTGAATTTGATGTGATTTTAGGAATTGATTGGTTGACTACCCATCATGCTAAAATTGATTGTTTTCATAAGATTATTAGTTTTCATATTCCTAATCAACCTGTCATGCAAATTCAAGCAACTAAACCATTGAAATCTATAACTGTTATTTCTAGCCATAAAGCCATTCGTTTATTGAAAAACGGATGTCAAGCCTTTTTAGCTCATGTCACTGATTTGAACAAAAATACATCAAACTTGAATGATATTCCCATTGTTAATGAGTTTCCTGACGTTTTTCCTGAAGAACTTCCTGGCTTACCCCCAAACCGTGAAATTGATTTTTATATTGATCTTGAACCCGGTACCAAGCCCATTTCCAAAGCTCCCTACCGAATGGCTCCCATTGAACTTCAAGAGTTAAAAGTCCAACTACAGGAATTGTTGGATACCGGTTTCATTCGTCCGAGTGCATCACATTGGGGTGCTCCTGTTCTATTTGTGAAGAAGAAAGACGGGAGTATGAGATTGTGCATTGACTACCGAGAATTGAACCATGTCACCATCAAGAACAGGTACCCGTTACCTCGGATTGATGACATGTTTGATCAATTGCAAGGCGCTCAACATTTCTCAAAGATTGATCTCCGTTCTGGATATCATCAGTTAAAGGTTAAAGCTGAGGACATTCCAAAGACTGCTTGCAGAACTCGTTATGGGCATTATGAGTTCTTAGTCATGCCTTTTGGACTAACTAATGCTCCTGCAGCTTTCATGGACATGATGAACCGGATATTCAAGGAACATTTGGATCATTTTGTGGTTGTCTTTATTGATGACATCCTCATATACTCCAAGAGTCGCGAGGATCATGAACAACACCTGAGATTGATACTACAAAAGCTCCGTGAAAACAAATTATATGCCAAGTTGAAGAAATGTGAGTTCTGGCTTGAGGAGGTCGCGTTTCTTGGGCATGTGATTTCTAGTCAAGGAATATCAGTCGATCCTGCGAAGATTGAAACGGTACTAAATTGGGAACAACCCAAAACAGTAACCGAAGTCTGAAGTTTTCTGGGTCTAGCTGGTTATTATCGGAGATTCGTAGAAGGATTTTCTCGAATCGCCACTCCATTAACGCAGCTTACTCGGAAAAGCACAAAATTCATATGGAGCGAGGAATGCGAGAAGAGTTTTCAAGAACTCAAGAGGAGACTTGTTTCAGCTCCTGTTCTGACCATACCATCAGGATCAGGAGAATTTGTTATCTACAGCGATGCTTCTGGCAAAGGTCTAGGTTGTGTCCTTATGCAACATGGAAAGGTTATAGCCTACGCCTCTCGACAACTCAAAGATTATGAGAAAAATTATCCTACTCATGATCTAGAGTTGGCAGCAGTCGTTTTCGCGTTGAAGATCTGGAGACACTACTTGTACGGAGAAAAAGTGGATATCTATACGGATCATAAAAGTCTCAAGTATTTCTTCACCCAAAAGGAACTCAACATGCGACAACGACGTTGGCTTGAGCTGTTAAACGAATATGACCACACAATCCAGTATCACCCGGGAAAGGCGAACGTTGTAGCTGACGCTTTGAGCAGAAAATCTTATGCTAGTACAAGTGCACTGCTGACAACACAAAAGTGTATTTTGTACGACTTGCAAAAGATGGAGATAGAGCTAAAGACACCAGGGACCCGCTCGAAGATTGCTCACGTGCGAGTAGAACCAACTTTAATCGATAAAATTAAAGCTGCTCAAGCTACCGATCCGGAACTGATAAACATGATAAAGAAAGTACAAGAAGGTGCCATTCCCAAAGCAAGAATCGACGAGAAAGGAATACTTCGAGTCAACTCTCGACTCTGTGTTCCTAACGATCCTGAATTAAAGCATAAAATCATGATGGAGGCACACAACACGCCGTTTGCAATCCACCCAGGAGGTACCAAGATGTATCGAGATCTTCGACATACATTTTGGTGGAACAATATGAAAAGGGAGATTGCAGAGTTTATCTCAAGGTGCCTAACTTGTCAACGTGTCAAGGCAGAGCATCAAGTACCTAAGGGTCCATTACAACCACTTGAGGTTCCCGAATGGAAGTGGGAACACATCAATATGGATTTCGTGACGGGTCTTCCCAAAGTTTCTCAAGGCTTAGATGCAATTTGGGTCATCGTAGATAGATTGACCAAATCTGCTCATTTCTTGCCTATACGAGAAAACTTTTCACTTGAACGTCTTGCCGGTATGTACATAAATGAGATCGTGAGATTGCATGGCATGCCAGTTTCCATAGTTTCTGATCGAGATCCTAGATTCACTTCACGCTTTTGGATCAGTCTACAAAAAGCTATGGGCACTGAACTACGTTTTAGTTCTGCATACCATCCTCAAACGGACGGACAATCGGAAAGGACGATCCAGACCCTCGAAGATCTTTTGAGACTTTGTGTATTAGACTTCAAAGGAAGTTGGGATAAGTACTTGCCGTTGGTGAAATTTTCTTACAACAACAGTTACCAAGCAAGCATAGGCATGGCTCCATTCGAGGCATTGTATGGAAGGAAGTGTCGCTCTCCAATATGTTGGAATGAGGTAGAAGTAGCAAAATTGTTGGGACCCGAGTTGGTACGCTTGACGACCGAAAAGATCCAAATGATCCGACAACGAATACAGACCGCACAAGAACGACAAAAGAGTTATGCTGATCTTCATCGGAGAGACGAAAGTTTCAACGTCGGAGATCATGTATTCTTACGTGTTTCTCCATGGAAAGGGGTTACGAGATTCGGAAAGAGAGGAAAGCTCAACCCTCGATTTATTGGCCCATTTGAAATCCTCGATCGAATAGGAACCGTAGCCTACAGACTAGCCCTACCACCAAGTATGTCTCGCATCCATAACGTTTTTCACATATCTATGTTACGTAAATATGTGAAGGACCCAAACCACGTCATTGAGTTAGAACCAGACGTTATAGCAGAGGATTTAACATACGAGGAGGTACCTGTTAAGATCCTGGATAAGAAGGAGCATATCCTACGCTCAAAGGTTATACCTCAAGTTAAGGTTTTATGGAGGAACCAAGATACTGAGGAAATGACCTGGGAGCTAGAATCTGAGATGAAATCTAAGTATCCTTACCTCTTCGATATGTCAGGTACGTCAATTTCGGGGACGAAATTTCATAAGGAGGGGAGGTTGTAAGACCCCGAATTTTATGAAATACAAAATTTAATTTTTCTTCATATAGATATTTTTTTAAACAGTAAGTGGTTAAATCGATAAAGTTAAAATTTAAGGATGTTATGTGCAAATTTTATTTTGTCGGACAATATTCGCTTTGTCGGGGAATATTCGTTTGGTCGGGGAATATTCGTTTGGTCCGACGGCGCCGAAATAACAAATTATTGGTGGACCCCACAACGGAATATTTGTCGGATATAGAAAACGACAGAAATAACCTTTTTAAATAAAAATAGTCAACGGAACTGTTAAAATACCGGTGATAAAAGAATAGTAGCATACGGTAGTTATTGGTATTTTCTGTAGCACTCGGTACTCTACAGTAACACACGGTATTGCATAGTGTCTCATATTTTTTGTTTGATAATTGACACCGTAACTGTTACGCATCATTTCATCGATAATTGTCACTGCATAATATTTTATATTATCAATTCAATAATTGTTGTTACACAGTATTTTGCATTATTGATTTAATAATTGTCATTACACTGTATTTTATATCATTGAGTCAATAATTGTTGTTGCACTGTTTTTAAAATTATTGAACCTAATAATTGTCACAGTAACATATACACAGTAATTCACATTATTGAATCAATAATTGTCATTACACAGTAACGTATGCTTTATTTTACATTATTGTTATCTCTATTATGATGTTATTTAAATAGTTGTATTTCATTAATTTATTGACTTGATATCTAAGAGCTAACTATACTGTATTTATAACAATTAGTCATAATAATTGAATTGATAAAGTTATTTGTTTATAATATAAAGTTAGGTGATTATTAGGTGATATGAAATGAATGGTGTAGATTAAAGTGTGAATTATTGTTGAATAATTGAATTGATTTGTTTATAATATAAAGTTAGGTGATTATTAGGTGATATGAAATGAATGGTGTAGATTAAAGTGTGAATTATTGTTGAATAATTGAATTGATTTGTTTATAATATAAAGTTAGGTGATTATTAGGTGATATGAAATGAATGGTGTAGATTAAAGTGTGAATTATTGTTGAATAATTAAATTGATTTGTTTATAATATAAAGTTAGGTGATTATTAGGTGATATGAAATGAATGGTGTAGATTAAAGATAATATAATATTTGAAATGGATGGTGTAGATTAAAAGATGATCTTTAAATGAATGGTTTAGATTAAATGAATGATAAGATTTTTGGCTATAAATAGAAGCCTTAACTTAAGGATTTTTCATAAACTTCCTTACTTGTTCTTTCTTTCTCTCTCTAAATACTTCTTGTGAAAGTTCTCTCTAAGTGTGCTTAAGTCATCTTGAGTATTTGTGAAGATCTATAAGTATACGTGTACTGTTCAAGTTAATCAACCTCATTTAAATCAATATCCAGTCACGTGTTGAGGTAAGGGATACCATCTTTTTCATATTCCCATTATTCAAACGTACTATGGTAAGGGATTATCATTATTTGATTCTCGATAATAATATTGTTTCTTCCTTACTCATAAGACGTGCCTTTTATTTCCATGTATTAAATTGTGGGAATAACCTTACGGAGCGGATTGCCGCCTGTTGGTGAATAACCTTTCGTATTCATTCATTATTAATCTCTGAGAATAACCTTACGGAGCGGATTGCCGCCTGTTTGGTGAATAACTCTTTGTACTCAAATTCTATTAAATTGTGGGAATAACCTTACGGAGCGGATTGCCGCCTGTTGGTGAATAACCCTTTGTATTAATTTCCTTCACCTTTTGTTAATCAAACCTGCTACGGTAAGGAATATTATTTTCTTTCATACTCCTAAATCGAAATTTATTATGGAACTATTGCTTCTATAATTCCTGAAAATATTATATGTTCCATAATAGTTGAACTTCATTATTTCAACTGAACCTTCCTATTTACGTGAACCTTTCTATTGAATTGTAACCGTTATTCTGAACTGTGGATCTTGAATTTCACTCCACATCATGTTGACAATTTGGACATTATTTGAATCTGTACAAAGTAAACTTCCGATACTTATTGTTATCCTATTTCTTCTGTTCATCATTTATATCATTCTAATCATCCAAAAATCAAGCTGTTGTGAATATCTGTGGCCGGGGGCACAGATGTGATATATTTGTTGAACAGATGATAGGTTAAAGGCGATATAATAGGTTAAAGGCGATACATCTGTTCGGTGTCTTTTATGGCACGTGGTGAATGTTCTCTTTGGCCCGTAGTGCAAAGATGAACTGTTGTTTGGTATGATTATGACCAAAGGCTGAATCTGGTATAAGAATGACCGTTGGTGCTATATTGAATATCTTTGGCCCGTAGTACAAAGATGAACTGTTGATGTGCATGATTATGATCAGGAACTGTGAATTTGTATTATCTTGACTAATGATATTTCAGATGATAAAAGTTGATGATGTTTTTCCTAAAAAGAGAACCGAGTGGACATTATAGTCTGCATTATTCTTCTAATAGATTACTCATTCCGCTGCTATTATTGATCTGAACGTTGTTTAAGAATTTAACTGCAGTTTTTGATATAAACCTTGTAGTCTATTGTATTCTATCAAGAACTCAACTGTTGAAGACTAATGATAATTTATTCGTCATTATCTTAGTCATGATATTCTTTACTGGGCTATTTGAGCTCACCCTTTCTTTTGTTCCATTGTTTTTCAACAGGAGATGAAAACATAACAGGGTCTAGCCGGGGAATGGAGTGAGGGTCCGAGGAATAGTTATCATAGTCTTCACGTTTTGTAAAATAGTGTGACAATAATAGTGAAGACTTAGTTGTGTATTATTATACACTATATTGTAGTACGTTGTGCTTTGTTGTAATAATTTTGTTGTAGTCTTTTGACGACTCAAGTTTGGGCTGTGTGGGCCCAGATTTGGGGGCGTCACAGTTATTATTATTTTATTTTTGTTTTTGTTATTATTATTATTATTGTTGTTGTTGTTATTGTTGTTATAATTATTATTGCTATTATTGTTATCATAATAATAATAATAATAATTATAATTAATGTTATTATCATTATTATTATCATCATCATCATCATCATCATCAAATCAAATTTGAATAAATGAGTGTGAAATGAAGTGTTGATTTGAGTGAAATTTGTGTATGTGTGAGAAGTTATTATTATTTTGAATTCAAATTTGAATGAATGGGTGTGAAATTAAATGTTGATTTGGGAGGAAATTATGTCTGTAAGATGAAGTATGAGCCATTAGATTAAAATTGAATGATCCTAACCGTTGTGTTTTATTATATAGATATTAATATAATTATTATTGTAGTAATAATAATAATAATAATAATAATAATAATAATAATAATAATAATAATAATTATTATTAGTATTATTATTATTAATATTTTTAATATTATTATATTAATTATTATTATTATTAGTGTTATTATTATTAATATTATTACTATTATTATTTAGTATGAGTTTTGGGGGAAAATTTGATAGGAAGGAATCAATTTAGGCCATTAAATTTGGGTAAATCAATCTGAGACGTTTTTTGTTTTGTTAAATTTGAGATTCAAAAATGGTTCTATTTTATTATATAGATTAGTGACTTTTGAAAGTCAATTTAGTACGTTTTTAAACTTAAAATTGAGATAATACATCAAATATATATTATAAATAATAAATACTAGAATAAATATTATAAATTAGTAATCTACATAACCCACTTTATATGTAGCTTAATAGCAAATTAAAAATATTTATAATTTGTTGTACGCAATGCCTAATAGATTTAAAAAAATATTGTTTCTTTTTGATAGATACAGAAAAGTTTACCATTCCTTTATTATGAACTTGACTAAATGCATGATTAAACAACATAACAGTATTGATGTTTCAAAAACACAAACTTCAAGATCAAAAGTGCGTTATATGGAGAAAAAACAGAGAAAGTTTGCAATGGAGAAGAGAGGATTTACCGTCCAATCATGTAAAGATGTTTGGGTAATGCGTTTTGTTTCGAATGATCCTTCAAACAATTTGAGCACATTTGGTATATGCTCCTGTTTCATGAGTTTTAGAAGATCTGCCTCGTTTATCTCCCTGGTTCAAATAAAATCAATTAATGAAGAAGTTTAAAAATAATTAGCTAAATTAAATCAACAAAAACATGAATCTTGATTCCAAACAGTTAAAAATGTTCGGTTGTCTATAGAAATAAGCTGTCTTAATTTAGTTGATCTTTACAATACAAATACTATAAAATTAGAATTCTTAAAAAATAGAAAGACAATAAAAAAATATGGTGATAATACGTACCTGGGGTTATTCTTTGCCAAATTCTTAAAGATTCGAGAAACAAGAGATTTTGTATCATTCTCTCTCAGAGTTTCATCGTAAAAATTTTTGTCTAGTGCATCACAAATACTAAATAACCTTTTTCCACCAAGCATATTGACAACGGTTTCTTTGATCCATTTTGGTTGAACTCCAACGTTGTTACAAATTTTACCCGTGCATTTCTCAGGCACAGACACTAACGAAGGTCCCCATAACAGGGTTTGAAGAACATATTGATGAAAGATCAATAATTGAATTTTATTGAAGAATTTCTTATCATGGAAAGAACAAGACAAAACCTTCAAAATCACAATCTTGAACATCCATGACGCGACGCCAATCACAAAAGTAGCAAGAGTATTTGTAATTAAATGAATCAAACTAGTTGTTCCCTTAATATCCCAATCTATTAACATAATCCAAGCTAATAAAACCGAAGACGAACAAAGGAAACTTACCACACTACTTTTCGTGCCACAAACAAAATACAGTACCTTCCTCTTCTCACTCATCACAAAATTCATCTCAATGAATAAAATTACAACATGAACAAACCTTGCAATAAGAAGTGGAGTGCAACATATGATGAGTACGAATGCAAACCATTTCCAAAGATCCAGCCCCAGTAGAATCAGATTACCCAATAATGTTTTGGTACTTAATGTCGCAATGAACAGTGACACGATGCATATAAACCACCAAGTAGACTGAAGAAGTACAAGCGTTATTACCTTTGGTGGCTGCTTTCTCTCTTTGTCGTCATCAGCCCCAACATTTTCATCAACATTACTTGAATTGCCTCTCGTGTTTAAATGTCCTTCAATTTGTATCACCACATGATCTTTATCTTCCATTAATTTTTCCAGGTTCATATAAACCAAATTATGTTAACTTGAGAAAACTGTTGAATATATGCCAATTAAAAGCTTATATGCTAGTTTGAGGTTGGTGTTACATGAGATTTTCTTCTACTGTATGAGAATAGAGGAGACGACCCGAATCAAGAATTCAAACAAAAAAACATGAGAATAGAGGAGTCGAAGAATAAGCTTAAAAAAAAGAGAGAGAATTGAGACTCTCCAAATTATCAAGGCTCCAAAAAAACATATATATAAGAAGGAAAATTCTAAAGTTACCCACAAATCTTATCTACAAAGTTTACCCGCAGAAAAAATAAAGAAGTGTGGCTCCATTTTTAATTATTAAGATAAATGTAGTGGGGCCATACTCCTTTGTCTTTTTTGCGGGTAAGTTTTGTGAGTAAATTTTATTTTTTACAAAGGTTCATAAATTTTTTCTTACCCGTATATACATTGACGAAGACAAAATTTAAAATTTAGTGGGCTCAAATTACGAGTTTATAAATAATTTAGCGGGAGTTCAGGGGAACCCGAGACAATTTTTTTTTGAATAATTATATATTTTTGGATTGCAAATATAAAATATATATTTGATTACAATGATAAAATATATATACACTCTAATGACTCTTAATAGATTTTTTAAAGACAAATTATTTATAAATAATTAATTCCTTCAAAA
>OX359287.1:26095106-26285106 GCA_947179155.2 Hedera helix
CTGACAGATCAATCCCCCATACTGCAAAGGGAATGAGAGATATCATAGATGACAACTCTTCTTGAGGTTGATGAGGAACCGAACTATTCAACTGACACTTCAGACATTTTTGAAGAAATTCCTTTGCATCTTGAAACATAATAGGCCAATAATATCCCTGCCGAATCAATTTGTACGCCAAAGATTTTGCTCCCATATGATCTCTACAAATGCCTTCGTGCCCTTTTTGAAAGACATAAGCTACCTTGGATGGAACCAAACACCTTAGCAGCGGAGTAGAATGAGCACCCGATATAAGTCACCATGACAAAAATAAGAACTTTGATAATTTATCCGCTTCGCTTGCACCAAATACACTGAACTAGTAAATGAATTTGTCTGGGTAACAACCAACTTAGAAAAAGCATCAACAATTTAGTTGTCACCCCTATCTATGTTCTGAAGAGAATATGAATTGAAGCGCTACAAAAGAGTATTCACCTTGAAAAAATACTTTGTCATTCTTATCCTCTGAGCCTCATAATCTCCTTGAATCTGCTTTACTACTAACTAAGAATAATTGAAGTTGAGGATATTTTTTACCTCCAAATTCCGGGCCAATCTCAATCCTGCCAAAATGGTTTCGTTCTCCGCTTCGTAATTAGTTGCTTTAAAATAGAATCTGATCGTTTGCTGAACTTTGAACCCATCAGGACTAACTACGATGACCCCATCACCACTCATATCGGCATTTGATGACCTATCCATATACAACGTCCAAGAAGATGTCGGGACTTGTTGCCCCATAGTTATCAACTCCACCTCAGAATCTGGCCTCGAATCCTAAGTCTACTAACCATATAGTCCAGAAACTTGCCTGAACTCAAATTGAAGGTATATTTTGTAGGGTTAAGGGGCATATTGAAATGTCTAACATTCTGAAAATATTCTTCCAAATCCTCCAAGTGGTCCTGAAGCCTCCTATTTTTGACGATCATATTGTCCACATAGACTTTCATGTTGCGACCGATCTGCTTCCTGAGTACCTTTTTAATCATCCTCTGATAAGTCGCCCCTGCATTTATCAGCCCAAACGTCATCTGGTTGTAAGCATAGATGACTCAATGTGTAATGAAAGCTGTCTTCGAGATATCTTATTTCACCATCAATATTTAATTGTACCCTGAAAATGCTTCCAAGAAACTTAAGATGGCATTACCTGACGCCACATGTATGAGTTGATCGATGTGTGGAAGTGGATAAAAGTCCTTCAAGTATGCTTTATTTAGGTCCGTGTAGTCTATGTAAATTTTCAACTTCCCGTTATGCTTCTTAACCAGTACTACCACTCTAGATATTCAATTTCCTTTATTACCCTGGCATTTAGAGCTTTGCTACTTCATTATTAATCATTTTTTGTCTTTTTGGAGCAATGACTCGACGCTTCTGAAAAGCTGGCTTCTTCTCCTGATTAATCGACAACCTGTGGATGGCCACATTTTCTGCTATCCCTAGCATGTCGTGGGTAGTTAAGGCAAAGATATCAACATACGTTATGAACATCTCTATTAATTCGCTTCTAACAGTATCTTGTAACCCGATCTGAATCTTCACAGTCTTAGCAACATTATCGGGGATGAGTTCTATGTCTTTGGTTTCTTCAACAGGAGTCGTTATAGGTTCAGTCACCCCCTCGGTAAAAGGTTCCAAATCAATTATCATAGTCTATTTTTGCTTGCTAGTTCCCACAGTCGATGATGTTATAGTATGCCGATAACACATTCTCACAATATTCAGATCCCTCTTTACCTCGTCGACCCCATTGGTTGTAGGAAACTTCATCTTGAAATGGGGGATAGAAGTCACTGCGTACAGTGCTGAAAGAGTGGCATGTCCTAAGATAACATTATAGGCATAGTTTGCTTAAACTACGACGAATTTGACCTTGATCTGCATATGCCGAGGAGTTATAACGAAGACTACTGATAATTCTACCGTACCCACCATATGTACTGCCTCGTTACTAAAACCATAAAGTGGTGACTCCATCCTGATCTCCATCCTTACCCATCCAAGTCCATCCGTGGATATGCATGGCTATATAAAACGTTTACCGATGACCTTTTGTTAATCATTATCCTTTTCATGTCTATCGATACAACTTGAGCAATGATCACCAGGGCTCCTTCATGAGGTTCCACCGCATCAGGGGGTAATCTTTATCAAAAAAGGAAATAACTGTGTTTGGGAATGGACGGTCATGTTTTGTCAGCTGCTCTGACAATGAAATCATTATGTCTTAAACTAATCGTCGTCGCTTTCTAGTCTGCTTTTAAAAGGTTTCTCTAGCAATAACGTCAATGACTCTCCTCGGGTGATTGTCCTGAGTAGTTTCTCGATGATCTCCGTGAGATTGTACTTGGGTCGGGGCCTCCCGCCCAGTCACATACCGAATAAGCTCCATATTCTAGACATTATTTTCTATGAGATCTTTAAGTTCATGACACCGCCCAGTTGCATGTCCCGTCGTCTGATGGTAGTTGTAGTATATCTTGTTATTCCCCTTATAACTCTACCACTCTTTCGAGAGGGTTTAAAAAATGGCTTCCCTCGAATATCCTCTAAAATATGAACTCTATTAGTGTTTAAAGGAGTATAAGTCTTCACATCTTGCTTTGGCTGAGAAAACGTATTGTCTGTTTGAGGGAGATTCACCTTTAGACCGACCCGATCCCACACCTGTGGTTTAGTTTCATTGTTCCTTGGTCGGTCGGTTATCTTCTGATTCTGGTTCAAATTTGTCATAGCCTCTTCTATTCCAATGAATTTCTGTGCTCGATCATACGCATCCAATAAATCCTTTGGGGGATTGAACATAATGTCGTTCATAAGCTTTTGAGACCTCCTAACATCTAAACTTAAAGTAAAGAAACCTAAATTCTGAGTCATATTAAGATCTTTGATTGTCCCGATTGCTTCCTTATACCTCTGCACATATTGACTCAAGGACTTGGTGGGCTTCTGTTTAATCTACATGAGTGATGCCATAAGTTTTCCATTTCTCTTGTTAATTCCCAAACCGCTCATGAAATTTGTTGCACAGCTGTTGCTAAGATACAATACAATTCGAAGGTAGAGACATGAACCACTGTTTTGCCGACTTCTTTAAGATGGTAACAAACATCCTGCATATCTCGGCCTCCAAGTGGTTGCAGTAGTCCATGAAACTTTAATAAGAATGATTGTGGTCATATGGATCACCAGTTCTATCGTATGATTCAAGCGGTGGTAGCTTCTTGGTCAGATCAACCATCTCCTGAATAATAGTCAGAGAAAAGGGAGACTTCAGATCAATGGGCTTCGAAACTAGATCTTCTCCTAGCAACCTTCACTTAAGTTCATCCATTCTCTTCAAGACTGGGTCAAGGACTTCCAACATTTGGTCACGTTTATCATAAGCCCTATTAGTAAGCGGGGACCTGGTTCTCCTCCTTGTAACATCATGAACCCTATTAGCAAGCGGGGACCTAGTTCTCATTCGATGAGAGTGGTGTGAGTGAATGGTTTATCTATCATAAGAAGCCTACCTTATGCCTCCCGCCCTTGCATCTTCCTCGTTGGTCTGCCTTATACCCCTCTGAACTGGTTCTGCGTGATGACCCCTTGAATTTTCCCTCAATTGTAATGTGAGAGGATCATTCACGTGGCCACGGTGAGCTCGATTTTCTAGCGTTGTATCCCAAGACCCCCTGACAATAGTTTGGGCTCGTTATCATCTTGTAACTCTTCTAGAAGCCCTACCCATTCCTCCTACTGGCGGCGTAGAGCTTCCAATGCTTTTTTAGCTCTCTGGATGATGTTCGTCCTTATTGTCTCCCATTGATCCTGTTTAGCTGATTCCCTGTTCCGATCCTTTCTGCATGTCACCCTGGTCCGATCCTGTCTTCTTGTCCCTTGGTTCGATCCTGCCGAGTCGGGGACTGATTATTTATTAACCTTGTACATAAATCCTGAACCACTGAGTTGGGTGGTTAGAACAACCGTCGTCTTAAAGGTGCTAATTGTGTTGGTATAGGTCGGCGCTTATTAGTGGATGAACCCAATATATCCAATACTAAACCACGAGGATTATATGGGTTTGCCAATGAAGCTACCTCATCCACTACTATTCACTACTATAAAACAGTAAAAAGATAACACCTAAAAAACGTTGTAATTTTTTCCCAGAAACATCGAGGTTAAGGGTGTCATCTATTTAACACATTTTATACAACGTTTTTAAAACATTGTAGTTAGCGCATAACACAACGTTTTTTTACTAAAAAACATTGTACATTTGTTTTAAATGAATACTAAGATGCTTGAAAACGTTGTAGATGGTATCATTACACAACATTTTATGGCATAAAACGTTGTAGTTTGATACATCACATAACCTTTAGACTAATTTATACAACGTTTATAAGATATCATCTATTGTAATACGTTTAGACAACGTTGTACCTGCAATGTTGTACTTGTAGAACTGTTAATATTAATGCAATGACATATAGGTAAAAATACTCTAAATTCTCATTTAAAGCTAAAATGTATCAACCATTCTCAGTTTCAAAATACATCTAATAATACCATACGTTTACAATTTCAAATTACTACATCCACAAAATATACAACTATCCACAAAAAATATATAAAGCAGCAGCAGGGCAAAGGATAAAACATCCTATAAACTAATTACATATACATAAAGCAGCAGCAGGGCAAAGGATAAAACATCCTATAAACTAATTATATCATTCTGTAGCTACTACACATCCTGTAGCTAGATTTCATGTACTAGCGAAATTCTCAAGGCCGCTAAAGTCTCCAAGTCTGCTACATTTCCTTCAAATGGTTTCCTCCTGCAAGACATGGCCTGCCATCAGTTTTCTTATTATGTTTGAAACAAAATGTAGTCTCTATATACTTGAAAAAATAATTGTTTTAATTTATACTCGGGGACTAAGGTTTGAGCGATTGAATCTGCAGCTGTGACAAACTCTTCGAGCTTGGCTTTAGCAAAGGTTGTTTTCGATTCCATGATAATTTCATATAAAAGTCACATATGAAATTCAAATATGAAAGTCACATAAATAATGTCAATGGGAAAAGTTTATATGTTTTTAATACTATTAAAGTCGTTACTTTATTGATGGACTGTTCCCACCTTGGAAGTTGAGTTTACGACTTGCGGGATCATAAGAATGCTTAGAAGTTAGCATTAGAAGAAGCCTGATATTACTTTGACATTGAGATTATTTTTTGTTCTTCTACTTGGAAAAAGCTAAGAGAGAATGGGAAAGGTTCAACAGGGCAAAAAACACATTTCAAAGAAATAGATAGCTTATTTACACTTGTATTCAACATATTTAAATTTACACACAAATTTCACTAAACCAAACACCTAGCTAAGGAACCATGATTGTTTCAGACATTCAGAATTAAGTATTGTGATAATCATGAGTCAACGAATAAAAGTTCTTACAGAACACTTCCTTTTCATGTTATATTAATTTATCAAGTAGGACAACATTATACATTGGAGATTATACCTAAAAGGTATTAGAATATGAACCGCATTAAAGCATTGGAATTGATAATTTCTAAAGATAAATCTCCTCCAGCTTGGTTGTATCCTGATAATAGTTATTCCTATATACCAAATAGCTTTCAGTAGTATGTTATATTCTGTGGGAATATAGTTAAAATTTCAGCTATGCATAAAATGTATTTGAAGCAAAAAAGCTTTTCAAAACAGATGTATGATATATACACTGACCTCAAAATGTGGTGAAATATCAGAGTTGAGATAAACACCAGCTGAAGAGCAGTAAATATACCTGCCATCCAGTGACAACAAATTATATTAGCAATTGGAGAAATATCACTACTAACTTCATCATGCCATGTAGATACAACGCTATATTCCAGATTCCAAATACTTGGAGTAATAACATCTGCTCCACTACTCTGATCAATCCATGGAAAACAATTCCCAAATATTCAAGCATCAGTTTTTTAATTTACTTCACACGAAAATAACTATAAAAAGTATGAATATATAAACCCATTAATGAACTAGTGAGCATTTGCCATCACTTACACCCCTTTTCCTAATAACCTGCTTTTCTTCAAGATGTTGAAAATATTATCGAAAGCAGAAGATAGCTAATGTTTAATACATTTATTTTAACAACAGTAACGGCACTGCTAAAGAGGATCTAAGCTATTTCTAATATTGAAAATTTATGATGAAGTATTTTGTTGTACTCATTTAGTGTTCTAACATGTTGTAAACCAGAAATGAAATTGTGAGCATTTATTATATGGTTTGAAATGTCTCCTGCTCTGAACGGAAGAATTTATTTCTAGCATGCACCTATAATGCATATACCCAAAATTACAATATAGAACAGCACAAACTTCATGAAGTTGGAACCTGAGAACGAAACAGATCAAGGAAATGATACATACCTTTAAAATAGCTAATCTACCATCTTTAGATGGTAAACCAACTCTTATGATCTTGTCAAAACAGCCTTTTTCTCGGAAGAGCAAGATCAAGAATATCCAATCTATTTGTTGCACCAATAATTAGCACCTAATAAGTACAACTAAAGCGGTTAACTCTTGAATGCTCTTTTCTTGACGTTTCTTTTTATGTGAGAACAAACTACCTATCTCTGTTTAAGTTAGAGCTACACAAATACACATGCATTTATGCAAACACATAGATAGGCACACACATATACATATATGCACGGAGCATACCTGTGATGTTGACACTTTAAACCCATCCATCTTAGTTAGTATCTGAAGTAGGCCTTGTTCTCCTAAGACTCAGTTTAAATTCCTGATAAAACATTTAAGAGAGAAACATAATGTAAAGAAAAAATTATTAATCATGAATAAGTCGCTAAGGAATCAATCCCTTATCAAGAAAGAAACAAAAAATGAAATCTACCTTAGCATGGGGATTAAGTGTTGATCTTTCTGAAAGCGAACCCATTGATGAGCTTGGTGATAACCCAGGTACACTCTCCCTCTGCAAGTGTATGTTCTATAATTACATTGTAAGCTAAGTCAGATAGTCATGTCATTAAGAAAATAAACTTCAGACAAAGCTCAAGTTCTTTAAAACCATCTTGCAAACTAAAAAGGCTACAAAAAATTCAAATTTCAACAAGATTAGTGAACTCCCCCAACCTAGCAAATTAGAGATTATTGATTTCAAACAACATAATGTCAAACATAAAGCCAAAGAAAAAGCCCATTCACCCATATATGGTTAATTGACTGGCGAGGAAATTCTGGATAAGTTGCCCTAAACGAGGAGTCAGACGAGGATTAACTAGAGCGAAATCAATAAACTACAAGGAAAAAAAGAGAGACGCACAGATCTGATACCTATTAAGAAATCAACGGAGCCACGGAGAGGAGCAGACTAACAGAGAGTCGAGTCAGCGACTGCGTGTCTGATTTGGGGACAGCCGGAGAGTCGGTACGGTGATGGCGAGAGCGAGAGTTGGTTGCTCTGTCCTAAACCGAGATACAATTGTTACTTACGAATGTTGAAACCCTAACCTAGATACACATGGAGAGGACAACAACTTCAAATTGAAGCAGAACCTAGAGTGAGAAAAATTAATTTGAAAATTATTAGATATTTTGAACTCTTTAATGTCCCGATCGGAGAGAGAACGAGAAAGGGAGAGGGCTAAGTTAAGGATGAGTAAGGTAGATGAGTTTGATCGGAAATGAGAGAGAGTTGTTTCACTTGTGAGGATGAGTGAGCTCCGTGTTTTAATTTCAAGTTTTCACTTCCGCGCTATTTTTTTTAAGCTCTGTGTTTTTTAAATAGATAACGTTTTCTTAAAAAGAAAACGTTATAACTTTAAAACCAAATATTGTCCCTTATAAATACATAATGTTTTGCATATGTATCTATAACGTTTTTTGAAAAAACGTTGTGAAAAAAAACACCACAACATTTTTTTATAAAAACATTGTTGTTTAAGTGTTATCTTTTTACTGTTTTGTAGTAGTGATTTCAATTCGCCTCGCCATCAATTCCAACCAAAACTTTTAACAACTGGTGATTTTCTAAACAGAATTTTACCGGCCTTCTTTCTAGTACCAATGTTAAAGCCTGATTTTATGAGCTCGTTGAAAATCACCAAAAGCACGAATACCTACATTCAGGAAGAATCGTTAGCCACCCCCAAAACTAGTGACGACTTGGGTCGTATGGAGATGTTTCGGTGTGAGAGTAAGTACAGGCCAAAAATGTAAATAATGGAGGGAATTAAATTATTGAAAAATAATAAAATTTTGTATGTATGAATGTGTGTACCGTGAGTCCTGCTAATAGCTGTATTTATAGTTTGCTTCATCAGCCAAAGACCAATTAGGAATAGATGTCCCTCTTCGTATCACCTTATGACTTTCATTAATTATAGGTTGTGTCATTCCTAAATTAAATTTCCTTATCTCTCCCAAATAAGAAAACTCAATCCAATTACAACATGGACTTTGTCTATTTCAAAATAAACTGTCATTAAATAAACTGGAATGGGCCGACCAAGTCATGACCTAATCAAATAAAATATATTCAACACCAAGTTCGGGTTAAAAACAAAGTGAGTTGCACCATATCTAGGCCCAAACAATTATATCCCAACAACTGGATTAACTGAAATTCCTCGAAGTAGTTTGAGTTCAGGTCCCTGTCTCTAATTCCATCTATTATATTAATTTTGAAATCCCTAACCAATAATATATGACTTCAAATTGTTTAAGAGAATTTGGAAGATTTGGATTAAACAAGTCTTAGTTGAATGAACTGATATCTTTTAACCTTTCAATTGTGAATTGTGATGTGATTATGCTCAAATAATATTCTATTTGTTGTGTGTGTATAGTCCAAATTTCGCACATCATGTTCCTTATGAAATGTTCAAAAAATCTAGTTAGTCATCCCTCTCTTTCGAATTATAAGATCAATATTGATCTTTCAAAGGTCAATTTAAAATATTTTTAAATTTAAAATTGACATGATTTATTTAAATTTTGAAGAAAATACATTTTAACTAGTAGTACTTTTTAGGTAGTTTATAATATTCGTAATTGTATTGATATAAACTAAATGAATTTATGTCAATTTTGAGTTTCAAAGTATTTTAAGTTGACTTTTAAAAAATCAATAGTAATCTTATAATTTAGAATGGAGATAGTATTATATTTTTCTTTCATCGATTTTCGGTCTAAAAAAAATTTCCTTTTGGGTTTCACTATAGAAACTGAATGGTCCATAACTCGGCTATAATTTAGTGAGGATTGCACTTTTAAGCAATTTTGACTGTGTATTTGCAAAGTCAAGCAGTGCTTAAGACAGAAGAGATGAATCCGGTCTTGCAAACGCCATCAGAACAGAAGAATCCTGTCTTGCGAACACAAAAAAAATTAAGGAAACGAAGAAGTCGTCGATAATCATGGAAATGAAGAAGTACTCGAATGCTCCAATGAGATACATAACAGGATATATGATCTTCCTCAGGATGGAATGTGATCGATTAAAAAAGATACACGGGGAGAGCTCGGCTGGCCAATTTCGAGACATGGCAATTGATGCATGGAGGCATCTCTCTAAGAATGATGGAAAGGTAGACTTCCTCAGGGCTTTTTGTCACAATTCTGTATTATTACTATGCACACTAAAGTGTTCATTCAATCTTTCCATCAATGCATATTCGTCTAGCTCATTAGTTTTTATTGGAGAGGCGCAACATCCATTTTCTGCCCCAGCATGGGCAAACCTAATGCATTCTCTATTAACTCATTTCGAAATAATTGACACCATTTTCCCTTTAAGGGTTGAATCTTCAATTAACCGTGTAACTTTTGATGATTTGCGATTTTACGTGATCTTTACAGCCATACGTTGAGGCAAGTAGGAAAGACAAGGAAAGATTTATCCGAGAGACGACTGCTTACGAGAATATGTAAAAACAAAACACAGAAACGCAGATTTTAATGGTCATATGTGACTCGGTGAAGTTGTCGAGTTCAACATAGACCAAGTTGCATGTGTTACGTGTACAACGTATTATAATTATGTAATGCAAAAGATAAAACAACTCGTGCTATAGAAACATACTCCCTCCGTCATGATTTAAGGTATAATTTTTTTTTGTTCTTAAAATGACGATAATGAGGACAAGTATATTATTTAATGGAGTTTATTAGTATAAAAAAACAGATAAATTTTAAATTTTTTACTCTTTTTTTAATGTATTTTTTTTTTAATTTGTGTGAAAAATATGAGGGAGGGAGTATTTTTTATTTATATGAAATTGACCACTAGTTCAGACTTCAATATACTGCAAAAGATAAAAACTGCGTTACACAAATGTTCTTTTCTTAATATAAAAATTACCAAAGTTGACCTGATGTCCCAACTTTAAATTATGTTTGTTTTCTGTCATATTCTTCATGCCTACACTCCAAGTGTAGAGTGAGAGAGAGGTTTAAGTTTCGATTAGGATTTTAGTTTTTAATGTTTTTATTATATTTTTAAATATTTTTAGTGCATTTTAACATGTTTTTTTCAGTTTTATCTTTAAAAAAATCAAATGATCGAAAGTTTCAATCAACTTTGACCGCTTAAATTCAAAAAGTATGCATTTTATTTAGCAGAAATGAAATCTAGGTTATACTTGAACACGTTTTTTAGTTTATAGTACAAATTTCAATAATAGTGTAAAGTTTAGAGCGTGAAGTGTCTTTTAGTCAAACAGTTCTCGTCGCTGTCTAAAGAAGAGTGAGGCCCAGAAATAAGGAAATGAATGAAAGGAGTCTAATTGGCGTTTTTTCACTTTTGTTTTTATAATTGAGTGTTTATTTGTTGATAAAAAGGTTAATTTTAAAAAAATTATAAAATGGCATAATTTTTTTTTATTGGGACCGTAGATAAGATATTATTTGGGATAAAGCTAATTTGAACTCCAAGAATGAAGGTGCAATAAAGATTCATAGAGACTAGCAAGCCTAACACAATTGTATTGTATATTTTTAACATGTAGTTATCTTTGAATATGTTACATGTTACTTTTTATATTTAATGTTACTTTTTATCTCTAAAATTTCATATTATTCTCACTCTCTCTCTCTCTCTCTCGTTTCGTATATTTCTCTGATCTCTAAATATAAACCTTTATTAAGAGCTTTGGTTTCTTGTCTATATCCACATTCAATATTTAAAGTGACCAACTTACATGTAATTGAATTCTTGTACTTCAAATTGCTAGAATGCCTTAATAGGTATCATGAAACTGGAAAACTTTATTTGACCTATAAAAATATTTATGTGAAAAAAGAAATCAATTTATAAAGTTTTCTCGTATAGTTAAAATATGATATCTATTAAGATATTACGATACTTCTCCTAACAATTTGACAATTTTTAGAGAGTGCAAACGATAATTTTTAGAGAGAGAATAATTTATTTGATAGAAAAAGAACAAGTAAATATTTTCGAAAGAATAATAAAGATAGAATTTTTTTTTAGAGATTTTAGAAAGAGCGAAAATTTTTGAAGCGTGAAAGGTGATTCTATGTTGAAACTAAATTCTATCCAAATTTGTTATTCTTAACGTTATTCAAATAAAGAAAGATCAACGAGAACATAAAGTCAAGTAGGCAATGTTTTTAAAAGAAAGAAACAGTTTAAATACCTCGAATCCCTTTCCTTTTCAAATAAATAAAGACCAACAAGAACATAAAGTCAAGTAGGCAATGTTTTAATTAATATGTAATCCTCTATTATATATAGTTTATAATTTATTATACTTCTCTATTTAAAGTATTTACAAGAAAGAAAGTCTTTTCCCCAAAAATTAAAAAACATAGAAAGCCAACACCCAAAAACCCAAAAATAATCTAAGAATAAACTTAAAAAAAAACCAAACGATAATATATCTAAGAGAATAAAACCAGTGGATTGGATGGAAGTGTACGTGAACTTTTATTTAATAACCCAAAATACCATAAACCACTATTTTGACATAGTTAAATAACGGAAGCAAGGGTGAGAAATCTCAACATCTTTCAATCACAATATACTCACATCCATGACTCAACCCTCAAGTATAATAAGAGTACAAAAAATAGTGCTATAAATAAAATTATAACCAGAGAATAATCTATAATAACAAAACTGTCGACTAATTAACTAATGTTAATTTTAAATTTAAAAATATTTCAAATAGACTTTTAATGACGACGCTAATACATCGAAACAAAGTTCTCCTCCATGTTGAATGAAACTCTGAGAGACTCTGACCTACCATCCCAACACATGCCAATCATCATACCTTCCTTAAGCCCTCGCCGCACTATAAAATCCTTCGTCCACCCTGCGTGAATCGAAAAATTCTCCGCATACGGCCATTTTTTCAACATCAAATTATGCCTAGTTCCGGTATCCATATCCCACAGAACAATTGGCTCTTGCTGCCCAGTGCTCATGACTCGCCACACGATACTTCTGTTCCAGTATTTGAAAATATGATTATGGACTTGATTAGGATGTAATTCCAGGCTACCAAAATGTACAACGTCATTTTCCGTTAAGATTTTAGTGAATTCCCATGGAAAAAGTGGCGCCAACCGCGGCGGCTCAGCCCTTATCTCCACCACCTCCCGCAGGGAGAGAGAAGGATCCTGAGATTGAGTGATGAGGTCATGGAAGTGATAAAAAATAGTTGTCTTCATCTTTGACGCCATGACACTTGCGAAACAAGAAAACACCTAAAGTGAAAAAACTTGCAAAAGAAGATGAGAATTGAGTCGCATTGTAAGCATTGAGATGTCTTTATAGAGAAATTACCATAATCCAATTAGGATTGAGTTTTTTTCTTTTTTTGGACGGGATTAATTTTTCCTTAGTAGAATTGGATTTAGAGGCAAATAAGGATTGTGTGTCTACTTGTGGAGTTTAATTAGGTTTGTAATTTTTATTGTGTAAAATTAAAACCCTTATTTGGTCAGTTTTAATTCCTTGGGGGCTTTTAGGCCAATTTTCGTTGACAACTTAACTTGCAAACAATTTTGCAAGTAATTAAACTAGACTAAATACACTTTGCACCCTAAAGTATGTTGAGGTTTACGCTCCAAATTTAAAAACGAGACTACTTGCATTCTAACCTTCAATTTTTAAAATAATTACCACTCCCTTAGCCAATCAAAAGTGTCCAGAACCTCTAATATTTCTTTTAAATGTTAAAAAATGTAGATCATTACAAAAATAATAAAATATTACTCCTCCCTTTCCAAGATTAAAGATATATTTTCTTTTTTGTTTATTTTAAAATTAGAAATATATTTCTACTTTGAGATATAAAATGCCATAATATACCTAATTTGCCCATTTCAAACCCCACCTGCTTTGCCTTAGTGGAGGTAAATAACCACATGTAGACGCGCAATGTCTATCCCACCTTTTTTTAGATGATACAGTGTATTATTTCAAAATTGATATTTTTATTAAAAAAATTAATATTTTTACAAGACTCTTATCACATAAAGGTGAACCTCACTTACTATTCATGTCAGTAGAGTCTTATAAAAATATCAATTCACTTTTAATAATGGTAGTACGTTTGCATAATATGAATATTTTTTAAGGATAAAACTAAAAATAAAAAATTGCCTATAAAAACTATTATTTTAAAATGTATTTTTAATTTTAAAATAGAAAGAGGATTAAAAATCTCAACCCAAAACAGAACTTAATTTAAACCCAAACCCTCTAACCTAAATTTAACCCCCAAATTAAGAGCTCTATCCATTTTCTACCTATGTAAACCTTAACCATACCATGATAAATTATGGAAAAATTATTACTAACATTATTGTTAGTGAAAAATACGCTTCATTATTATTTGTAAAATAATAAATTTAATTGTAAATTTCAAAGCAAGACATTTATTCTGGAACAACAGTTTATTAATATATATATATATATATATATATATATATATATATATATATATATATATAATGAAAATGAGCTCATTGGATCTTATCCATGTAACGCGGGAATTCACTTGGCTGCTGTGTAATATATTTTATTTTACTTTCATTTGGAAAGACAATTGATTCGAAATGAGCACCACAAGGTCCACAATCACCACAGAGCTGCCTTATCATCTTACAGCCAAACAACTCCCACCAGAAAACCCGCCCTCCACCACCTTCAATCTATCCCAAAAAACCATCTTAAATCTTTTAGGCACAAAATGCAACACTACCCTCAACCATCTCAAGCAACTCCATGCTTTAATCCTAAAAACCAACCAATTTCAAGACCATTTTGTAGCTGGGTCTTTAATCAAATCCTATGCAATTCCTTATTTTGGGACATTTAGCAGTTCAGTAGAACTTCTGCAACAAATCCCACAACCAAATGTGTTTGTTTGGAATGCTATAATTAAAGGATGTTTAGATAACAATGAGCCCTTTTTGGCTCTCTCTTTTTGTTATAAAATGGCGGGTTCCAATTCTAGGCCTAATAAATATACATACCCTCCTTTGTTTAAAGCTTGTGCTATTGCTCAAGCTTATAAAGAAGGGGTTCAAATTCATGGTCTCGTGGTGAAAAATGGACTTATGGGAGATGGGTACATAAAGAGTTCTGGAATTCAGATGTATTCCTCTTTTGGTTGTTTGAGGGAGGCTAGGAATATTCTTGATTGGAATGGGGATTCGGATGTAATCTGCTTCAATGCTATGATTGATGGGTATTTGAGATTTGGAAATGTAAAGGCTGCTAGATTGTTATTTGAGGGGTTTAAGAATAAGAATGTTGGTTCTTGGAATACGATGATTAGTGGTTTTGTGCGGTGTGGGATGATTGAAGAGGCAAGGAAATTGTTTGATGAAATGCCTGAGAGGGATGATATATCTTGGAGTGCAATGATTGATGGGTATAATCAAGGAGGATATTATAAGGAGGGGTTAGAAATATTTCATGAAATGCAGAAAGGGGAAATTAGGCCAAGAAAATTTGTTTTGTCGAGTGTGATTTCTGCCTGTGCCAATGTTGGGGCACTTGATCAAGGGAGATGGATTCATAGATATGTAAGGAGGAATGCAATTCCTATTAACGCAGTTTTGGGGACTTCTTTGGTTGATATGTATGCTAAATGTGGGCGACTCGACTTGGCGTGGGAGGTTTTTGAGAGAATGACAGTGAAAGAAGTCTTTTCTTGGAATGCCATGATTGGGGGACTTGCTATGCATGGCAGGGCAAGGGATGCAATTGATCTTTTCTTGAAAATGGAGAGCGATTATGTGAAACCGAATGATATCACATTTCTTGGAATCTTGAATGCCTGTGCTCATGGAGGGTTGGTGGATGAAGGGGTTTGGTATTTGAAAAATATGAAGGAAGTTTATGGAGTTGAACCAAATGAGGAGCATTATGGTTGTGTTGTTGATCTCTTGGGAAGGGCAGGGCTATTCAATGAAACAGAGGAACTTATAGGTTCCATGCCAATGGAACCAAATGGGGCTGTGTGGGGAGCCCTTTTAAATGCTTGTTGGAAGCATGGAAATCTGGAGTTAGGAGAGAAAGTAGGGAACATCCTACTAGAGTTGGAGCCGCAAAATGGGGGACGTTACACGTTGTTATCAAATATCTACGCGAAGGCAGGAAGATGGGAAGATGTTTCTCGAGTGAGAAAGTTAATGAAGGAAAGAGGGGTGAAAACCAACAGGGGAAGTAGTTTGATAGATTTGGAAGGAGTTGTGCACGAATTTAAAGTTGGTGATTCGTCACACCCTCAAACAAAGGAAATATATTTTATGCTGGAAAAGATAATTGAAAGGTTGCAGTTGGAGGGGTATTTACCGAACACCTCTCAAGTTCTGTTTGATATTGATGAACAAGAGAAGGAAAATGCTGTGTGGCACCATAGTGAAAGGCTTGCTATTGCTTATGGCCTCATAAACACTACATTGGGGACAACAATTCGTATCATGAAGAATCTAAGAGTCTGTGAGGACTGCCACTTTGTGGCAAAGCTCATTTCACAAGTGTATGATAGGGAAATTATCGTGAGGGATCGTGCTCGATATCATCATTTTAAAAATGGGAAATGCTCATGTAAGGATTTTTGGTAGTTAATGAAATTGTATATAAGATTATTCAGCAAACTGAGCTCCTGCATTGTCTATTCTACAACAGGTTTTCTGCCTAATGGACTTGAAATTGCTTTCAACTAACTCTCATAAAAAAATATATCAAACTGATAAATTTATAGGTGAATGTCTAAATTTATTTATACACCATTGCCTGATTAAAAGCAGTTTCATTTCTTATTCAGTAGTGGTAGCCAATTTGATTTTAGTGTTT
Organism: Hedera helix; assembly: GCA_947179155.2. NCBI lineage: Eukaryota > Viridiplantae > Streptophyta > Magnoliopsida > Apiales > Araliaceae > Hedera > Hedera helix. The sequence continues at coordinate 26,111,539 of OX359287.1, forward strand.
TGTTTGCTCAATGAAGAGATACCATATAACTATCAATAATGGAAATCCTTGTCAAGATTGTATAGAATTTTAGCACATGAACTTCAAATAAGTTATTTCTGCATTATTTTTTATTATGCAGTTTTCATATCATTTAGAATTTGTTTCACTTTGTTTTATGTATCACTCTACGCATTTTTTATTTATTTACAAAATTAATTATAGATACATAGATAAGATTTAGGCGATATGCATGCATGAGATTGAGACGGCAGATGAGACAATGAATAATAGAGTAATTCATATTTATAGAGGTGGTCTAGTGGCAAAAAGGTCAGAAATGCCCCTTTGGGGTGACCTTTGCCGTCATGGAATTGGGTGCATTTTTTGGTATTTACAAGTATTGATGCGTTTAACTCTCCACATATGCACTACATAATGAAACCTAATTTGGTTCTAGTTTCTGCAGTTGCAGAGTCATGGTAGCTTAACAATTTCAGGGACTGATCCACAGCTTGTGATTCCTTACTTCTTATCACTAGGGTTGGGAGTATACCAGCACAAATGGGCTGGTAGGGCAAATTTGGGCGGGCTTAAGCTATAGGCTATACATGTCCTATTTTTATATGGCCAACAAATGGGTTGGCGGGAAATTTGGGCAGTAATTGGCTATATGGGGCTATTCTTAAATGGGTTGAAATTTGTGTCGATTGTGAATGAGAGGATATAAATGGATACAGGTCAACCCATATATCAAGATCAAACAAAATGTAAAGTTTATTTATTTACTATAGCCATCAAGCACAAGTGACGAAGCCAGACTTTCAATTCAGTGGAGTCAAAAATTTTGTGTGGTTATAAATAATTTTGTGGGGGTTCAAGGGCAGCGCCCCCGAGCCAATTTTTTTAAATAATTTTATACTTTCAAGTTATATATATATATATATATATATATATATATATATATATATATATATATATAACATATATTTGATTACAATGATAATATAATAATTGTTAACTCTATATATATTTATATGCATGTATATATATATCCTATTGACTCCTAATAGATTTTTTTAAAGACAAACTGTTTATAAATAATTAATTCCTTCACAAAATAATATAAAATTAATTATTAATTAGTTTAAGAAGATTATATGAATATACATATATGATATATAGAGGAGGTAAGAATGATATGAGATTGAGATTTAAGTGAGAAAATTATAAAATTTTAATTTGACCCCATATATTAGAAATTTTACAAAATTTCAATAGGGTTAATTTATATATAAAATTTATAATTTTTAAATTTTGCCATATATTATAAAACAAAACAAAAAATTCAATGGGGTCAATTGACCTCATAACCTCCAACGTGGCTTCGCCACTGTCAAGCACCACTGTGTCCACCGATCTTCATCCTCCGGAAACCACCTACAAAAACCAAGAATTTTCCGGAAACAGCATTGGACAAAATTTTAGGTAGCCAATTCTGGTGTCTTTCTACAATACTACCTAGACTTTCCGGTAATTTTGGGGCATCACCTTCCACAAAAATAATGCAGGTCCAGGAAAGGGGAATGTATAACTTGGTATGACAAAAGCCCAATGCAAAATACATTACACTTGCATACTGACCTAATAATCTATTAATAACTCATTATGGAAGCCCATGTCACATTTTTTGTTGACATTTTTTTTTTGCTAATTATTTTGTTAACATTTACTTCCCTTCTATTTATTTATGTTCTTAATTCTAAATGAGTCATGGTATCTAAGTTTTATGTCAAATTACAATTGTGACGTATATCAATATAATGATTTAATATGAATATGATTATAAGTTAACCCACCATATTACAAATCTGAGAGGATAACAATTAGGATAAATTACATATTATAGTACTTTATAAAAAGTAATTACAGAAAACATACATCTTAAAAGTATTTATAAAAAGAATATTTTTTAAAAATATATTTATAAAATTAGTGCATTCTTATCCCTTAAATTTAGTTGGATGATTTTAAAATTCAAATTTTAAAAAATCAATTACACAAATCAATGATTTTATCTCTCATCCCCCTCTTTTTAATAGATGATGGTCTTTCTCTCTCCTCCCCCTCCCTCCTCCATCCTCCCGCTACCGCTTTCTCTCTCCTCCTTCCCTCTCCGCCGCCTGCCTCCTCTTTCAATGTCACCTTGAACTTAGTGGGTTCGACTAGATGGAAGAGCAGAACATCTCCTTCAAGCAACTTATGTCCAACAGCAAACTTTCTCCACCTTGCGCTAAGTCTTGTCTTGTCTGTGATGTATTTGATTTCAAACTGTTCCCCATTTTCATCTTCCACGATAACAGCACAGACATTCCTTGGTAGGTGCAACTTGCAAAATGGCGTGGGAAGGCCCTGCACTCAAAAATTGATAGCAAAAACTTGTCTGCTACTTGTCCAAAGAATGACATTCGTTGATAATTCATATTGTTTGACAGCACTTACCATCCAAAAACAACTGGAAACATGTGATCTAACCAACAACTTTACAAAGCTAGGGAACTCAGATCCAAGACTCAATTGAATCTCCTCTGCTCGAATGACAGTCGGTGACTTGACTTGAGCAAGAATATTTGATCCATTAATTGCCTTTTCTCGCTTGCAGCTTCATGTAAAATTATGGTCATTATTGTCATCAAGTTAATCTAAAGAAGTAAAAAGAAACAATTCAAGAAGATTAAAGCTTAACTAACCTTACAACCTTTCCTGAGAGTTCAGATAGTACCTGTTAATTAAATTGTTAGTCTCCCCAACGTAAACTTTCCCTCTGAAGAATAGAATATGCATAATTTGAAAAAACCTTACAATTGCACTTTTTCATTCCTCTTATTGTGTGAAGTTGAAGATATTATGGTTACTTAGTGCATGGTGTGTGCGAGCTAGTAAAAAAGAGCGAATAGTAACCATTTTAGTTTTTGTGTGTAACCAAATAATGATAAAAAAAATTTCAATACAGTAAACATTTTTTTTATATTCCAGTTGGTATCCAAATCTTCATACAAAGGTAACCATTTTAGTTTTTGTGTGTAACCAAATAATGATAAAAAAAAATTCAATACAGTAAACATTTTTTTTATATTCCAGTTGGTATCCAAATCTTCATACAAAGGTAACCATTTTAGTTTTTGTGTGTAACCAAATAGTCATAAAAAAATTTTCAATACAGTAACCATTTTTGTTATATTCCAGTTGGTAACTAAACCTTCATACAAAGGTAAATCTAGGTAACCAAACACTGTTATGGAGGTAACCAAACACTAGTATGAAGGTAACCAATTCCTGTATGCGTAGTAACTAGTTTTGATTATCTTTGGATTAAAGGTTGGTTACCTTTGTATTAAGGTTTGATTACCTTTGTAGTAAGGGTTGGTTACCTTTATATTAAAGTCTGGTTACCTTTATATTAAAGGTTGGTTACCTCTGTATTAAAGTTTGGTTATCTTTGTATTAAATGTTGGTTATCTTTATATTAAAGTTTGATTACCTTTATATTTAAAATTAGTTACCTTTTGTATTAAGATTTGGTTATCTTCTGTATTAAAGGTTAGTTGCAATATCGATAAATATAGTAGTGGTGTATAACGGTGAATAAAGTTTGTTGGTGGACTTGTTCTTGTAAATTATTATTATTATTAGTATTATAAAGATGATGATGATGATGATGATAAGCTCAATCACAGTCTCATTAATTAAAATTTAGAAATCACTCTGGACAACTTGGCTTCATGAGTACATATATCTTGTTGGTGTGCCTTCTGATATTTCTTTTTAATATTCTTGTTTCTGGTTTTTTCCTCCCTACTACCTTTCTTCCTTCCATATAGATATCATTTCGTTAAGTTATATATGTACGTATATGAATGAATAGTTAATTTGTATTTTATACATCTTATCAGAATGATAATTTTTTATTTTTATTTTGTATTGTAAATTTTATTTTGGTAACTGTCGCATATGGCAGTTAATTATCCTTGATTTAAGGAATTCCTTATTTGTAGGAAACTGAATGATTTAATAAATTTATCTTGTTGTAGTCTTTTTGTAATTATTTTGTATGTGTTTTATTTTTGTAATTACTTTTTAATTGTTGTATATTAATGTTAAGGACCCTAACAATTATTCGATTCTCTCTGTCCGTTTTTATATGACAAATTTTCTTCTTGGGATGCCCAAAAAATCAAACATTCTAAAATACAATGAGTTTGTCTAGGAGAGGATTATCTTGTTTCTTATTACTTGTCACTAGACATCACCAAATAGGAATCAGTCAATAGGATATACACAAACAATTCCTTACATGTAGAAGAGGAAAATTTTAAGAGTTAAAGAGGATGGAACAATACATTTGCAGTGGGTCATTGCTAAAGTACTTTTGCTTATAATGTGCTCACCCAAAAAGAAAATGCACATGCAATTTATCATAAAAAATGGCAGACAAACGAAGGACAGAAGGAAACCAGACAAAAGTGAGGGTACAAGAAATATTCAAAAGGAAAGAAAAGGATAGGAGAAAAAGTGAGAGACTGTTGGTACGCAATGTGGAATTGTGGATGAAGGAAGGCTCTTCACATCCAAACAAAATTATGTCGGTCCAAAACAAATGCCAGAATTGATAGAAAGTGCCATGTAAACAACCACATGTTCTCTAGCTCTTCATATATTTGATATTGAATAATATAAAAAGGGTTTTCACTTGTATAGTAACAACGATTCAAGATGATGTTAGAATTTTTTTAAGAATAGTTCTATCGCTTCCCTATTTTATTGTTATATTGAGTTCGTCATAAATCAACTAGCTATGTGCATCAATGACAACTACATTGTTTTTAGGAAAATAATATATGAGAATTGACATTGTTTTTAGGAAAATAATATATGAGAATTGATATTTTCACAACGAAAATTGATATTTCTATAATATTCTACTCACGTAAATATGAGACTCACTTACTATTCACTTGAATAAGAAGCCTTGTGAAAATATCAATTTCTCTTACAGAAATATTAATTCTCTAATATATACAAATAAATGATCTTATGATGATATTAGATTGTGATCAACTTGTAACTAGATAGAATACTAATGTATGGGCTGCTTTTTAATTGGCTAAATGACACTTTTATCCTTCCAAATTACTATCGAATGTTAAAATCGTTCCTAAAATTTATTTTTGGGTAGTTGGATTCCTAAAGTGATAAATTAGTGTCATTTTCATTTCTATTACCAATTTTTCTAAATCTGACCCAAGTTCGATCCGACCGACCAACCTATTTTTAAAGGACAAACTTGTCTTTTTCAAGTTTTAGATATATTAAATATATGTTATTAAAATAGAAAACGAACTAAATACATAAACACGTATTATTAAAATTGAAAATCAAAATTAAGCTCACAAATCGGAGAAATATCAAATGACATTAGATTCGGTCCTCATTTCCTTTCCATCTGCATCTCTTTTAGCTTCCCTTGCGTCGAGGTTCCATCTGCATCTCATTTTTAGTGGGCAATCGATTATTAGGGCTTCATTGAGTTTGTTTGTGCGGAGTAAAGAAGAAGAACTTAATGGGACCCAGTATATGGTACGTTTCTGTTATGATTTGTTGACTTTATTATAATTTTGCAATTTTTAGGGTTTGAAAAGGTTGAATATTTATGATATGGTTGAGTTTGATGTATTATTTTGATAGTATACAGTTGGTGTTAGATTTGTGAGATATGTACTATTGTTTTAGATAATAAATGCCAGATTTGGATGTGTTAAATGGTATAAATATGATGTGTTCTGCAACTTGCAACTGTTGGGATGTATTTATATATTATTAAATGAACTAGTTGTATTGAAGAAGACAAGATATTGGCATGTTTTGTTTACATTATTTATTGATAATGACACCAGTGGGTTATTATTGCGCTCATACTTACCAGTGGGTTGTGTTGTGTATAAAAAGCATTCCCGGATACTTTAACTGCAATAGTATATATATATATTATTGTTGGATTAAATGGTTCCCCATGTTTGTGCAGGTGTGAGATCTGAAAACTTTAGCACAAAATTTTACCATGGGGGGCCACTTTGAGGGTGACGAGAAGAAATATGTTGGGGGACAAGTGGGTTTAATTGACTTTGTCAATATTGATATGCTATCAAAAGTGGAGCTATCTAGCATGCTAAAAGAGCTTAGAGCTGCAGATGAATTATTATGGCACAAACTTCCTGGTAAGAGCCTACATAATGGGTTAAAAAATATTAGGGATGACAAGTATTTACTAGGTCTACAGAAGTACATAGAGAGAAATTTGCAGGGAAGCCTAGCAGCTAGGTTCAATATATGTGAGGGTAGAACCTGGGATGTATTTTACAAGGGTTAGCAAAGATGAGGGAAGCAATGGAGTACGACCTAATTGCTCAGATGATGAAACTGAGTCAAGTGATGACACAGTTTGTGACCTCTTTTATGACAGTGAGTATGAAGATAATGAGGATGTCAATATGGTTGAAGCTTATGTTGATCCTGATATGGAAGTAATTCCTCCTGATGAAATTGAAATGAACACAGATGAGAACACAGCTAACACTGCTGAGAACAGACGAAACAACAGTGTAATAGAAAAAGGGTTTGGTTAATGAAACAAAACAAGGGAAGATTACTGCAACAGAAAAAGATAAAGGGAAAGGGAAAATGAAAGTAGGGGATAAAGGGAAAGTAGAAGGAAAAGTACGAGATAAAGATCAAGGAAAGCAAGAAATGAAGACGATGTAGTTGACATAGTCAGTGATGTTGAGTCAGAAGGGTATCATTCAGAGGATACTCCTATTAGAATTAGTGCAGATATGGATGAGAATGACCCTACTTAGTGCAGATATGGGAGGAAATATTCAAATAAAACTCTCGAGGCATTCAGAAGACGTCCTAAAATCACTGTTGTTGAGTTTCAGAAGAAGGTTCTCAACAAACTTGTAGTGGATATCACAAAAAGGCAGGCTTATAAAGCTAGGAGGAAAGCATTAAGGGGAGTATAATGGATTAATTCAATAAACTATGTGACTATAGGGAGGCATGTTTGAAGACAAATCCTGGATCAACTGTTGAGATTAAATTGGTTGATGGTAGCATGGCTATGGGAAAACCTCAGTTTGAGAGGATGTATTTCTGTTTTGCAGCAATGAAGCAAGGGTTTAGACATTGTAGGCCATTGGTATGTTTGGATGGTTTCCATTTATCTGGGCTTACACAAGGAATGCTGTTAACACTTGTTGGCATTGATCCTAATAATTACATGTACCCTTTAGCTTATACAGCTCCGGTGGAAATGGCGTCTAGATCTAGTTACCCGCAATGGCGCTGGTATGAGGGTCTTCTATACCCATGTTAATTTCTTCTTTAGTTTCCGATCTATGGTGGTGTTCTTTTGATAAGGTTAAATTATACGATATTTTTATTCCCTAATACATAGTTTTTATATTTATTGTGTACTTAAATGTTTAATTATTTAGCTTATTTTGGTTTTAATAGGTTTTATAGGATTTTAGTTAATTTATGTTAATTTAGGTAGTTTTATAGTAATTTTATATTTATTTTTATTTATCTGTTTTTATTTATTTTTATCATTTTAGGTGTTTTATTTATTATTATGTGTTTTTATTATTTTTATATTACTTTTATCTATTTTATTTTATTTTGTAGGAATTTATTAATAAGCTGATGGCATTATGATAATTAAGCAAGAAAAGACGCGGAGGGGTATTATTGTAAATTCGCTAAAGTACAGTCGCGCAATGCGTGCAAGGAGAAAATCAGCGCATAACAGAAAACGACGCCGTTTTCACCAGAGAAACAGTGACTGCGTCATGCGCGCGCATGGGAATCAGCAGCAAAAGACAAGACGACGCCGTTTGGCCATTGCGGTGGAAACAAAACCCGCGCAATGCGCGGGTGGGTAGGTGACGTCAGCAACGCGGAACCGCGTTGACCGGTCAACTGGCGCGTTAAGGGGCTATTTGGCAAGCGCAGAAATGTTGGGAAACGGGATATTTCGAATTTTTGCTACTTTTTGATTACAAATTGGATTTTAATTCCAACTAGAGTTAGGATAATAATTATTTTAATTTTTCTTCTATTTTCAATTGTAAATCCTATTAGGATTTGGACAAGTTAAAGGCCTATAAATAGAGGGTCAACATCTCATTATTCATAGTAAGTTTTTGGGAGCTCTCCTAGGTGATATCTCTCAATTCTCTTGTGTATTATTTTTATTATGTTTGGCTAATTTTATTTTTCAGTTCCAAATGGATGTTGAACCTTATTTTTAATTAATGTTCTAATTGAGTTTTATTATATCTTCCTTCATGCATGAGATTTATCCTTGATGATCTGTTTTAATTGATTAGATGACATTTATTTGATTAATTTGATTTGGCCAGTTGAATTAATTAAGTTTTTGTCATATGTCAGATTAAGATTTGATATTAAGCAAACGATATTTTATCTGATCATAAGTAGCAATTAATAATATTTGATTGTGGACAAACTTTTGAATATTGTTATGATTATCAAGATGACAAGTTAAATAATCTGTGATGTTATGATTGTTGCTTGGAATAATCTAATTCTCTAATTTTTAATGCAACTGTTATATTAAATCTAGACAGATAGTTCTAGGTTGTATGATAGTTAGGGTCCTTTGTGAGCGATTGCTGCATTAGATTTATAATTTAAGGAGGATTTCGGGTAGCTAGGCGATTGTCGATTATCTAGGATTATTAATTTCAATCGAAAGAAAAGATTTATTTTAATTGATTTTTCTCATCTTTATTATTATTTAGTTTTATTTATTTGAATTTTAATTAGTTAATTAATAATTTCAAAATTCCCCATTTAATTAGTAATTTTTGAAAATATTAGAATTTATTAAAACAATTCACTCTCTGTGAGTTCGACTCTTGCTTTCACTACTACATTAATATTTTTCAAAGTAAGATTTTATTTTTGGTTGTTTGCGACAGCATCCCACAAAGGCTTTCGTCCACTTGGGGTAACCTTGGGGTTTAAAGGCTTGTTACACATGCTAAGTGTAACCGTGTTGCTTACGAAAATGAGATAATTTTTTTTAGGATTGAGTTAGTTGAGCAATATTTTGATTTGAATTTTAATTTTTAACCGATGATAAAATTTTGTGGGATGCTGTCGCAAGCAACCAAAAATAGAATCTTACTTTGAAAAATATTAATGTAGTAGTGAAAGCAAGAGTCGAACCCACAGAGAGTGAATTGTTTTAATAAATTTTAATGTTTTCAAAAACAACTAATTAAATAGGGAATTTTGAAATTATTAATTAACTAATTAAAATTCAAACAAATAAAACTAAATAGTAAATAATAAAGATGAGAAAAATCAATTAAAACAAACTTCAGTTCCTTAGTTCAGTATCCCCTTCTTTTAATCAACAAATTATTCAAGTTATTATTATATTTTTCTTCAATTGAAATTAATAATCTTAGATAACCGACAACCGCCAAGCTACCCGAAATCCTCCTTAAATTATAAATCTAATGTAGCAATCGCTCTCAAAAGACCTTAACTATCATACAACCAAGAACTATCAGTCTAGATTTAATATAACAGTTACATTAAAAATTAGAGAATTAGATTATTCCAAGCAACAATTATAACATCGCAGATTATTTAACTTGTCATCTTGACAATCATAACAATATTCAAAAGTTTGTCCACAATCAAATATTATTAATTGCTAATTATGATCAGATAAAATACCGTTTGCTTAATATCAAATCTTAATCTAGCATATGACAAAAACTTAATTAATTCAACTGGCCAAATCAAATTAATCAAATAAATGTCATCTAATCAATTAAAACAGATCATCAAGAATAAATCTCATGCATGAAGGAATATATAATAAAACTCAATTAGAACATTAATTAAAAATAAGGTTCAACATCCCTTTGGAACTGAAAAATAAAATTAGTCAAACATAATAAAAATAATACACAAGAGAATGGAAAGATATCACCTAGGAGAGCTCCCAAAAACTTACTATGAATAATGAGAGGTTGACCCTCTATTTATAGGCCTCTAACTTGTCCAAACCCTAATAGGATTTACAATAAAAAATTAAAGAAAAATTAAAATAATTATTATCCTAACTCTAGTTGGAATTAAAATCCAAATTGGAATCAAAAAGTAGCAAAACTCCGAAATAATTCCGTTTCCCAACATTTTTGCGCTTGCCAAACAGGCCCTTAATGTGCCAGTTGACCGGTCAACGCGGTTCCGCGTTGCTGACGTCACCTACCCGCCCGTGCATTGAGCGGGTTTTGTTTCTACTGCAATGGCCAAACGGCGTTGTCTTGTCTTTTGCTGCTCATTCTCATGCGCGCGCATGACGTGGTCGCTGTTTCTCTGGTGAAAACGGCGTCGTTTTCTGTTATGCGCTGATTTTCTCCTTGCGCGACTGTACTTTAGCGAATTTACAATAATACCCCTCAGCGTCTTTTCTTGCTTAATTACCATAATGCCATCAGCTTATTAATAAATTCTTACAAAATAAAATAAAATAGATAAAAATAATATAAAAATTTTAAAAATAATAAAAACACATAATAATAAATAAAACACCTAAAATAATAAAAATAAATAAAAACAGATAAATAAAAATAAATATAAAATTATCTAAATTAACATAAATTAACTAAAATCCTATAAAACCTATTAAAACCAAAATAAGCTAAATAATTAAACATTTAATCACACAAAAAATATAAAAACTAAGTATTAGGAAATAAAAATATCATATAATTTAACCTTATCAAATACCCCTACATTTAGCTTTTGCTCGTCCTCGGGCAAAACAAAAATAAAAATAAACAAAAATAAAATAAATCTAAGTAGCCCAACAAACTAAAGCGACTGAACTAACTCGACTTTTTACATGAGCAATAAATTAATATGAACTTCACATCAACCTCAAAGATTATAATCAACAACTCTTAGAAAATTTCAAAATAATACATTATCCAAAATTTTAACTTAATTATTAATTCCACTTTATTCTCAATCCTTCGTGTGTGTGTGAAAATTCATATATATCAAACTAATAAAAATTTAAATCAATTCATCTAATCAAATACATCACAAAATATATTAAAATTCTATACATTTATTTTCACATCACTTTCCATTTAATACAGATAAATACAAACTTAGAAGATCAAAAGGTTTTATATTTTAACCACACTAGGATTTAACTTTAATCACATACCTTCCCAAGTATTATTAAAATCCACTAGTAAGACTTTTTTCTTTATTTATTTTTATTTTTTTTCCATCATTTTTTTCATGGTGAGTGCATTTTATGCTCCATCTCACTAGCGAGTGCGTTTTACGCTTCATCTCGCTGCATGTGTTTATGAGTGGGTACGTTTTACGCTCCATCTCAACCCACCACATGACAATTGTTTCACCTTCTTTTTTTTTTCCTTCGGGTAAGGTCAATCTAATAATCCCAGAAAAATTACCTTAATCATTTATCCACATTATATTTGCCTTATATTCACTTTAAGTAATGTTTAAATAAGATATAGAATTAAAAACATATCTTATTAACATTTAACCGAATAAATTTTCTCCCAATTAAAATTAGTTCAAACATATGGATATGTGCAAATAATAAAATAAAAGATTTCAAACAAAGTATTGACCAACAAAAATGTCAAAATTCAGATTACGCAAAATTTATCAATTTTTCTAAAGTTATTAAATAAAAATCAAAATTTTATCATCGGTTAAAAATTAAAATTCAAATCAAAATATTGCTCAACTGACTCAATCCTAAAAAAATTTATCCCATTTTCGTAGGCAACACGGTTATACTTAGCATGTATAACAAGCCTTTAAACCCCAAAGTTACCCCAAGTGAACGAGTTTTGTCTCGTGAGGGTTTGCAGTGAATATACCCATAAAATTCCAAAATTTCAAAAAAAATTTAACCTAAAGAATAAAAAAAACATTTTTTTTCCTTTTTCTTTTTAAACCTAAATAAAATAACCTAAAACCTTCCCCACACTTAAAACTTACATTGTCCCCAATGTAAAGTAAAAATACAAAGTTAAAGGCACAAATAACAAAAATAAAATACAAAAATAAAAAGAAAGAAAAGTTTATTTTCCTTTGGTTGCCTCCCAAGCAGCGCCTTTATTTATTGTCATTGGCTCGACAACAGACCAAACCACTACGTCACTCCAATTTCATGTATGTTGCGTACTCCATCCATCACAACATTCCTCATAGGTAGATTACATCTTGTCTTTGCATGATATGATTGTTTCGGAATAAAATCCTGCAAAATAAAAGGTAAAAATTTATTTTGAGTAACAGGTAATGGAATGAAAAGTTCTGCAAATTTATTTAAAATCAATGGCAAAGAATTTAATGAATCTGTAGCCCTCTTCAAATCTTGTTTCGGCTCAATTTCTTCTTCTTCTTTTGTCAATCTCAAACTATGAGTAATGGCCTCTTCTAGATTTTTCTTTTCCTTGTCTGTCGTTTCTGGAGTTCCCTCATCTTTACCACTGCTCAACACAATTTCATTGTCATCCTCCTCGTAATCCACCATTGTGTGAGATGATAATTCTTTAACACTTTGCACCTCCAATTGACTGACCGCAACTTTCAGTTGTTCCACTTGAATACTTATACGTTGAATATTCACATTTGTTTCCTGTTGAAATTGCAAAGCATCAGTCATAAAATATTTAAACATATCTTCTAAAGACAAATTAAAGTTAGAAGATTGGTCTTGTTCTTGATCGTTGAGATATGCCTGATTGAACTGTTGGTAATCTGACCAATGTTGACTTGCAGGTTGGACGATCCCACCATTCTGAGTAGTACGTGTTTGAATAGGGATCATAGTTCCTTTGCGGTCCAAGGAAACCATCTGCGTCATTTACTTTTCCATAGAACTCCTCTCGAAGCATTGGACACAACTCCGTTGAATGTCCTACTATGGAACAAATCCTACAAGCCTTCATTGGTTGTCTTTTACCTGCAGCTCAGGCATAGATAACAGAAGTTAGTTCATCAACTTGTTGTTGAAGAGAAGAAATTTTTACCGCATTAAAATAATCAATAATCATCGTTTTGGTTCTAAGCCATGATTTTCTCCTTCACCTGTACACTCAATTAAACTATGAAAAACAAAAATAATATAAATAAATAAACTAAAAAAATAACTACAAAGAAAACAAAGAATAAATTAAAGCAAAACACTCCCCGATAACGGCGTCAAAATTTGGGATGCTGTCGCAAGCAACCAAAACTAAAATCTTACTTTGAAAAATATTAATGTAATAGTGAAAGTAAGAGTCGAACCCACATAGAGTGAATTGTTTTAATAAATTCTAATGTTTTCAAAAATAACTAATGAAATGGGGAATTTTGAAATTATTAATTAACTAATTAAAATTCAAACAAATAAAACTAAATAATAATAAAGATGAGAAAAATCAATTAAAACAAACTTCAGTTCCTTAGTTCAGTATCCCCTTCTTTTAATGAACAAATTAATTAAGTTATTATTATATTTTCCTTCAATTGAAATTAATAATCCTAGATAACCGACAATCGCCAAGCTACCCGAAATCCTCCTTAAATTATAAATCTAATGCAGCAATCGCTCATAAAAGACCCTAACTATCATACAACCTAGAACTATCAGTCTAGATTTAATATAACAGTTGCATTAAAAATTAGAGAATTAGATTATTCCAAGCAACAATCATAACATCGCAGATTATTTAACTTGTCATCTTAATAATTATAACAATATTCAAAAGTTTGTCCACAATCAAATATTATTAATTGCTACTTATGATCAGATAAGTTTGCTTAATATCAAATCGTAATCTAGCATATAACAAAAACTTAATTAATTCAACTGGCCAAATCAAATTAATCAAATAAATATCATCTAATCAATTAAAACAGTTCATCAAGAATAAATCTCATGCATGAAGGAATATATAATAAAACTCAATTAGAACATTAATTAAAAATAAGGTTCAACATCCCTTTGGAACTGAAAAATAAAATTAGTCAAACATAATAAAAATAATACACAAGAGAATGGAGAGATATCACCTAGGAGAGCTCCCAAAAACTTACTATGATTAATTTGATTTGGCCAGTTGAATTAATTAAGTTTTTGTCATATGCTAGATTAAGATTTGATATTAAGCAAACGATATTTTATCTGATCATAAGTAGCAATTAATAATATTTTTGAATATTATTATGGTTATCAAGATGGCAAGTTATATGGTCCGCGATGTTGAGATTGTTGCTTGGAATAATCTAATTCTCTAATTTTTAATGCAACTGTTATATTAAATCTAGACTGATAGTTTTAGGTTGTATGATAGTTAGGGTCATTTGTGAGCGATTGTTGTATTAAATTTATAATTTAAGGAGGATTTCAGGTAGCTTGGCGATTGTCGGTTATCTAAGATTATTAATTTCAATTGAAGAAAAAGATAATAATAACTTGATTAATTTATTGATTAAAAGAAGGGGATACTGAACTAAGGAACTAAAGTTTGTTTTAATTGATTTTTCTCATTTTTATTATTATTTAGTTTTATTTGTTTGAATTTTAATTAGTTAATTAATAATTCCAAATCCCCCATTTAATTAGTTATTTTTGAAAACATTAGATTTATTAAAATAATTCACTCTCTGTGAGTTCGACTCTTACTTTCACTACTACATTAATATTTTTCAAAATAAGATTTTATTTTTGGTTGCTTGCGACAGCATCCCATCTTTGAATAACAACTATTTTGTGTAGTTGGGGTTTTTTTTTTTTTTTTTTTTTTTTTTTTTGCGTATGTGTGTTTCATTAGAGCGTCTGGTGAAAGAGCGAGTCCGCAGCCGGAGCTTCACCTCTACTTCCATATCTTTTATCTACAGGTGATGGGTGGTGAATTTGAGGGTTTGTTGTTTGAGTGGTGGTGTAAATGTTTGATATTTGGGTTGTTTTATGTGGATTGAATTGTACATCATCATGCCTAACTTGTTTTTGTGATTGGCTTTGTTTCATAATCTTTCTTGAATGAAGCTTTTGATTTTCTTAAAGATCCCTTTTAAACCCAATAGATCGGTAAAAACCTAATCTGAAAGGACTCCGTCGCATAATATATTCCCAGCAATTCAGCTCTCAACCAAAATACTCCCTTACTAACAGAAGAACGGAAAAATCACAATCTACAAGCCACATATGGATGAGAGGAGAGAGAAAGGGAAGAGAGAGAAAGGGAAGAGACTGAAAGGGAAGATTAAAAAAACTAATTTGACATAATAGTGTAATTTCACTATTTTAATTAGTTTAATATGATAATTTAATAAATTAAAAGTTCGATAGTGTATTAAGTAAAATGTGTCAATTTTAATGATGAAAATCATAGTTTTGCCATTTGTAATTGGATGATGGTAAAGGTGTTTTAGTCATGTCAGATAAGGAAAAAGGACTGATACTAGCCATTCAAGTTGTATTACCAAGTGTTGATCATAGATTTTGCTTTGTGTATCTTTATAGCAATTTCAAAGCAATTTCAAGACTGTTGGGTACAGGGAGTTGTCACCCAAGGAAATGGTTTGGAGTGCAGCAAAGGCAACATTCATTAAGTCATGGAACTATTGGATGAAAGAAATGCAGTCTCGTATGATAAAGAAGGTGTGTACTTATGTCCTGAAATTTGGACGTGTGGGACGATCTATGAGCCTTTTCCTTGAGTTAGCATTGAGGGCCCAGGTTGTCCGATTTGGTACTGCTCTTGCGGTCTGCACCGAAACAGTGTTTTACCCTTAGGTGTCTAGTGAACTGCTGCGTCTCAATACATTTATGGGAGAACCAACTAGCTCTGGGTTCGAATGACATTTCACCCCTAACCACAACTCATCATGTGGATCCAAAAGCAGCTGAGTAGTTGACTGATAAGCCACCAAAACAGTGGTCCAGGTCACATTTTGAAACAATCTACAAATGTGATGTTCTCTGCAATAATTACTGTAAAAGCTTCGATTCCAAAATTGTGGGTCAAAGATGAGTACCTATCTAAACATGCTGGAGGGTGAGAGAGACTACGTTATGGACAGGGTCACTACCATAGGACCATTGCCTAAAAATGTTGATGCATTGTGTCCTTCCATTTAAGGGATATTTGAAAAGGTGAAGGTCAAAATAGGTGAGAGTATTGCCAAACATTTTAATGCCAAGAAATTCCAAGTGACAACTATACATGGGGAGCAATTTTGTGTGAATTTGGCCGAGCATACATGTACCTGTAGAATGTGGGATCTCAATGGAATTCTTTGCTCTCATTCCATTGCTGCAATGTATTATGATGGGATAGAGTTGAAAGATTATGCTCCTCATGAGTATAGAGTTCGAACCTTTTTAAAGGTGTATGAGCCCAACATAGATCTAATTGGAAGTTCTGAGTATTGGGATGAAACTAATATGCCACCTCTTGAACCACCAACCATGGAGAAGCAAGTAGGGAGACCTAAAAGAGCCAGAAGAAGAAAGCCTGAAGAGGGAAAAAGTGAAAAAAAAAACCTAAAAAAAATGCTCCAATAAGGCTTTCAAGGCATCAAAAAATTTTGAAAGTGTTCCAAGTGTGGTATTCTAGGACACAACAAGAAGAGTTGCACTGCTTCTTAACAAAAAAACAATATTGATGACGGCCGAAGTGCAGAGAATTTGATGGAGAAAATTGTGCTGTCCCAAAGTGAAAGTCCATTCACTCAACTAACTTCGTCAACCCAATTCAGTGAGGTAATTATAAAGTATATTTGACTACTTTTATGCACTTTATGTGATTATTTTATACATTGTAATGGTTTTTTTTTATATACAGTCAGCTTAATAATGAAGCAGCACATAGTCAGCCTAAAATGCAACCAAGCACATAAAAGCAAACATTTAGTGGAACTCAGGAAAGAATGCCATACTATTAAAATAAATTGTCTCTATTTAAATATTGTCCTTATTAAAAAATTAACTTTCATTACTATTGATGTTCATGACTATTAAACAATTGTCTTTATTAATACTCAGCAACCAACTGGGCAATCAATTACAGTGGGTGAATCAAGTAATAACTTAGTGAATATGAATGCGACTAAGGTATACATAATTGTTTTGGTGATGAGTTTTCCTGTCATGTTGGGAGTATGAACTTGCATTTAGTGATAAGTAGTGTTGTGTTTCTCAGAAACCAAGGATGCCTCATTATCCATGGGATGCAAGGCCGGAGTGTACTCCACCTTTTGCACCACGAGGTGTTATGACTGCTGTGCCACAATTCATTGTTCATGGGGGTGTAAACGACTCGAACCGAAACGAACCGAGAGTCATTCGGATTTGGCTTGAAAAGTAAATTGTTTACTAGAATTTGACTCTGATTCGAATTGTAATTGAAATTTTTTATTCAGATTTGACTCAACTCGAATATTTGTTACTTGAATTCAATACAACTCGGATTGAATTATATTCAAACTGCTTGTAAATTTCGAATCCAATTACCAGTTGAACTTATTATTTTACTTAGAAAGTAGCTTTATAATATATATAATTACCAATTGAACTTATTATTTTACTTAAAAACTAGAAAAAATATTTACAAGTACACTTTACAAATAAAAAAAATACAATTAAAATTTTTAAAAAAAATAATAATAAATAATAACTATTTATTCTAACTTTATTAAAGTGTGCATATATTATAAGAGAATATATCGAGTATTTATTCGAATATGTGTTAATCGAGTATGTATTGAAAATATGATCAAGAATTTGAATAGTTTAAATCATAAACGAGCCGAATGTAACATTGTTTAAATTTTACTCATATTTTTATTCCAACTAATTTTTGTGCTCAGATTTAGATCACATTATTAACGAATTCGAATTTTGTTCATATTTTTTCAATTGAGCTTCAAATCGAGTCCGAACTATTTAGTTCGATTTACGGTCTTAATTGTTCCCAACTACTTGGAGGCCCAGGGGACCTAGTGCTGGAGGTGTGCAGATTAGGGGGAGTAGTGAAGAGGAGGTGTGCACATTGGGGGTACCACCGGGAATCATACAACAAAACAGGCCAATAATCAAGGATTATACCTCATCATCAAGTGGTCTACTCATCAAGTAAGGAGGGAAAATGTTTCTTACTATTGCTCTAAAAAAAAGACACAATTTTTTATTTCCAAAAACTGAGATTGAAGAGACGAGAAGATAGAATAGCATAGAGAAGAGATCAATTCTAACCCTAGAATAACAGTTCCATAGTTTGGGCATGATAGAAATCTTCTTCGTAGGTACAAGTGTCATTTAATCCTTTGTAGTTCTTTCTTATCTCATACATTCACATACGTCAACATTTGATATTAGTATAAATTTAGTCATATGTAGCAAGATTTTTATTTCTTTTATTTATTTATTTATTGCTGTGTTGAGTTGAAATTTAATAATCTTGGCTTTGCCAAGGTTGAATTCCAAGACCTCTTGATTTTTCAAAAGTAGACTTAACAACTGCACCAAAGAGGCTTGGGTTATTTCTATATATACTATAGGCATTATATTCCACAAAAAGAGACCAAATCACTTTAATGATATATTAATATTCTATATGATTTTTAAGTATATTGAGTATTTAGTTTAGTAGTAATGACATTATAAGAAATTTGTGATATTAAGTTAGAAAATATTGTGCTAAATAATACATATGATAAGAAAGTTTTCGAATTTCATGTGAAGCTTTTTAAATCCATTAACAATCTTCATAGTTCAACTGCCTCCTAATCCTAGAATAAAATCTTTGAAGGTAACACCCTCCTCTCTACACGGGTCTCAAATGATACAACTCAGATGACTTTTCTCTTCGTTGGGATAATTTCATGTTCTTTTAACCGGTTAGTTTCTACCGTTTAAATTTTAAATTCTTTCTTTTTCTAATTTTAACAATGAAAATGATAAAATACATTATTTATTTATTAAGGTAAACAAATTTTAATTTTTGCTGTTTAATCAGTGTAAAATCTTTTATTTACTTTAAAAAAATGTGATACAATAGATTATGTTACAAATATAATTAAAAGCAAAAAATTATGAAGAAGTTCCAACGTTTTCTTTAATATTGTACCTCAAATATAAATATTCACAATCAACCCAACCGTCTAACAAGGACATAATGCTATAAAAAATAATAAGAAGGAAACCGTTTCCACTTATAAAGAAATAAAAAAAATATTTTCACTTGAAAAACCGTATAGTATCATTTCCATAGTTGAAACAAAAAAAAAAATATATATATATATATATATTATATAAAAAATTCCATTTTAAAAATAAATGAATAATATTATAAAATGAGCAAAAGGACAATTGTTTTTGTGATAAAATAAAGAAATAATCTTACAAAAAAGAAAATTAAATTGAAGAACAAATTTAATATTTTTCATTTATAAAATATTAGATAGTGTTATAAAATAATAATTGAAAAGATATAACCATTATTATAAAATAGAGAGTTATAAAAATTGTGCTATTTAATAGCCTTGATAGTTAAAAAGCAACAACAAAAAAAAGGAAAGGAAACAAAATAAACGCTTGTCAATATATATATATATATATATATATATATATATATGGAGAGAGAGAGAGAGAGAGAGAGAGAGAGAGAGAGAGAGAGAGAGCGTCATTTGTTTCTCTCTCCCCACATCTGACAACTTGTTCTTTTCTAATAAAGAAAACACGTCATTTGTTTTTCTCTTCTCACACTTGAAGCAAACACACGCCATTTGAACTTAGTATCTAAAACAAAACAAAAAAACGAAGCCAGATCTGGGCATCTTATCTTTGCAATCTGACGGACTTCGATTGGGTAAGAATAAATTAGGTTTTAAAAATAATTTCATTTTTTGATTGGGTAAATCTTGGATGTTTGCACTTTGTTTGGACATATGAGAATTTTGGAATACATTGATCTTACTTATATGAATAATGAGAACAATCACTGATGATAATGTTGTTGTTCAATTTAGAGAGTTTGGTTTGCATTCTTCAGCAACCCCTGATTAGGTAAGAATTAATTAGATTTTAGAAAGGATTTCATCTTTTAATTGGGTAAATTTAGGCTCTCTTTTTTTGTTTTTTATGTTGATTTCAAATTGTTAAAATTGAATTGTGAGGATTGCTAAAATTTAATGAAAATTGCTGCATTTTGTGCATTTTGGTGATTATTACAAGCCTAAAATACTGCAACTTTCATGAAATAGGTGGGGTCATGAACTTTCTTTAAACTATGTTGTGTTGAATATTGTGTTTAGTATAATATATAGTAGGCATTGTTAAATAATTACCCAACAAACTTCAATCTAAAGTTCTGATTGTTTATTGTCTTTTCACTCGACTCAAATCTTTTGCACTGTTGAGATAATTTTAAATGATTCTTTGACATGTAAAGTATAGGTAGCTTTGGTTGGTTTTATATAACTTTTTATGTTTCCCTATTTAGTAGATATCTGCAGCATATAAGCTTTTTAGTATATCTTCCAATAAGAAAAGAATCAACATATCACAAAAAGATCATTTGCTGATTTTAACTAATTCTATTGCAAGACCTAAAAAAAATCATACAAGGACGGAAATTTTCTATACATGGAGAAATAGATATCATGTCAAACAGATTGGTGTAATATAGATGCATGCCTCTAGTCGTGTAATTAATACTGTAAATTTACAAGACAGACAGGGAGGATTATAATTTTAGCTAGTTATTATTCTTTTCATTTTTAGTTGTGGATGAATAAATGATATTCAACACTTAGTTTTGGAAGCTAAAAATTTCCACTAATTTTCCAACATGCATAATAATGCAGCTTCCAGCATCCCACATGAAATTCACAAAAATTCAGCTGTCTAATTTGTAATCCTTGAATCTCAAGAATTGCATAGTATTATCGTGAAAATAATGAATTAAAGTTTGAAGAAGTTTTGAAAAAGAGGGTTGACGAGCTGACTATTGATATTGTCAAAGCCAGAAATGACAAAGATATTGTAGAAAAGAAAATTAAAAAGATGGTGGCAAAAATTGAGAAGATAAAATTGAACAATGCAAGAGTGAAGAAAATAGTGGTGTACTAGGTGTTTGTTTTAGCTTTCCTATTGTGGTTTTTGTTGTAGTTGCTTTTGTAATGAAATTGTTGAATGTAATAATGATGATTTTCCCTTTTTTTTTTTATCTTATTCTACCATCAATTGTCTATGAGTGAATGTCTCTATTTTCCATGCGTGCAGCAAGAAAAGGGTCGGCCTTTGCCGTAATTTGGGGAGTGGTGATATACTGACCATGTCGGGCAGTGGATGGGGCCCATTTTTCTATGTTTGATATATTCAAATCCATCCATATGAATGTAATTATGGAGAGAAGTGGCAAAACAAGCATATAAAATGCTCTTTTAACACACAACTAGGTTGTGATTCTTCCCATGATATATACTTCTTGTTGTCAAATTTTCTTTCATTCTCAAAAATTTGAACTTCAATATATAGAATGCATTACTTAATCCACACATTCAAATCAAAACCAACAATAGGATACAAATTGATGATCGCTAAACCAAATGTCTAAACATACTTTAATCACATGTCTAAACATTTAAAACAATCAAATTAATTGGGCCATAATAACATCAACCAACACAAATTAAGACATTGCAGTTAATTAAGAAAGCTAGGAACATAACACTAAAAGAGAGATGAAGTCAGAAAAAGAAGAAAAGATTGTGAACCCACAAAAAATTTAGAGACAACAATAACATACATAATTGTAATATTGAGCTCAACCAGATACCATATTACAAGTCTCCAAAAAATACACATGTCGCTCCCATTTAAACTGCAATTCTGAAATTCTAAAGCATCCCAAGTCATTCCCATGATTAGTGCAATTCTGATACCCGCTTTGTAAAAAAATTTACTAATTAATACAAAAATATAGATATACAAGTGTTGTTATAGCAATCTCAGTTGTATTTGTGGATGAATCAGTATCATCATTTACATTTGGATCCTGAGTAGCATCATCATTTGATATTCCAGTTCTACATTTAAACAAATAGCTAAGTCAATTTCAAACAAATAGTGTAACGGCCCCAAAATCCCCGCGCTTTCCACGCGGCAGACCTTGTGCGTTAATTTCATACATCTATCGACTTAACCAATGATCCCATAATCATATTGGTTGAAATAGTCTTATTTTAGACTATACATTAACAATTTCTCTTAACATTGTCCATGGATCTTAACTTGATCTCAGTCTCATAAGTATACAAGTATCAACTTGTATTTCATCCGTATAAATGGATAAAACCATATATAACGGTTTAATTTTAACCTTAGGATTTAAATATTCTATATACGTCCACTTGTAACGGTCTCATTCGTACTACAAGTATCAATATACAAAGATATCTCTTCATATCAATAATCCTATTTATATGGTATTCAGAATAGTAATAACGAGTTATACCTGGGTCCGAGGAACCTTAACGATGGATTTGACCAGTCAACATCGCTTAGTTCTGTCTCAGATGTACAGCACTCACAAGTTATTTACCGATCCTCATCCAGATAAATAGATCATTATCAATACTATGTTAAATTTTAACAATTCTAGGTTATATCAAAATAAAGACATAACAACATTCTGATGATAATTATTTATATCATTCATTCAATATTCGGTTACATGTTTGTTTGTTCGTATTACAACAGTCATTATGACATATACAAATACAATCAATTTACATGAAAACCTAATCTATGCTGCATCTTTAAGTTCATGATCTTTTTAACGTTCATCTTTAATCTGCAAATAAGGTTTTATTCGCAAGAATGAGCACGACGGCTCAGCAAGTCTAACATATTATCACATACACAGTTTATGCTTTCATATAAACTTTAACATGCTTTGACTGAACATACATCTCAGTTAATAATCATATTAATTTATGCTTAACAATAAACATATTTTATACATACTCATATGCATCATCAAATATCAATTAACATTTAACAGTTAATCAATAACTAACACTTAATCATTTAATCACATAAGACCTTCATTCATGTACTTTCACATATAAACTATCACATAATAACATGAACAATCTTAGAACATACTAAATAACACATAAAAGTTTAGAACTTGCCTCAAATTGAAACTAGGGTTTTCCGGCGGAGCGTTAAACCCTACACAGTCATTTAGTGCATAAGCGGTTAGATTCATCGTATTATATAACTTCATAAGTCTTATATTAACTTATTTAAACTCTTTCAATAGGTGGAATTATTTGGAAAATTGGCTAACTCAAAAACTCATTTTTAAGCCAAAATTTCGGATTTGGGCAGATTGTTGGACTGCCAGACCCCGGCTCAGTTAAACGGCCATAACTTCTTTGTTTTAAAACATTTTTTAGTCGTTCAAAATTCCACGCGTTCGTAACTTCCGTCTCTACAACTTTCATTCAGAAAAAAGTTCGAGATTCCTGACAGATTTGTACAGATTTCGGCCTAAAGGTGACTGCTCTAAAACTGATTCATATTTCTGACCTCTTTTATAGTAACAGCCATAACTTTGTCATACGAAAACATTTTTGAGTGATTCTTGAGTCTAAATTGCTTAGAATTTCATGAGCTACAACTTTTATTTAGGTTTCTAAGGCAGACTCAGACTTTAAATTTTCGGAAATTCGCAAAAATATTCTGCGACTAGATTAGACTTAACTTTCTTTGATCCGATTGGTAAAACATGATACCTCAAGCATTAATTTGCTAGGATAACATGTTCTAACACTCCGTATCACTTCATAACATAAAAATAACAAAATCATAAACCTACTTATATAAGATTTCATGACTTTTTCTCAAGAACACGAAGAACGAATCGAAGAACACGAAGAACAAAGTTTCATCGTTCTTCGTTTCGACTACTAAAACTTGATGCCACAAGCATTACTTAGCAAGGCCATCATGTTTCATCATCCCATAACACTAAATTACAAAATCATAAACCTACTTATAAGGAAATTTATGACTTTCACTCAAGAACACGAAGAACACGAAGAACGATAAGAAAAATCGAACATCGTAACGGCTTGTGTTTTGAGCTTTTTAACTAAATACTTGAAATGAAATGGACAGTATAACTACTTATAATTTATATTTCACTACTCTAGACATAAAATAAATCGAGCATTATAGCTATTCACATATACTCTACGAATTGAAAAATTACATAATAACAACTAGAGATTACCTCTTGGAGTGCAAGCTTTGACAACAATTTGTGCAAGGCTTCAATACTCATCAACAAGATTAATCTATCAATATATCTCTCTAGCTTTGTTGCTCTAATTTACTTGGTGAATTGGTAAGGATTATGAAGAGTGAAGACTCCTATTTATAGGATTTTCCAACTTAGGGTAAAATGGTAAAAATGACAATCAAACTTTGGCTCCAAGTTTGGCTTGACTTTAACTTTGGCTCCAAGTTTGGCTTATACTTTGGCTCCAAGTTTGGCTTGGCTCCAACTTTGGCTCCAAGTTTGGTTTATACTTTGGCTCCAAGTTTGGCTTGGCTCCAACTTTGGCTTCAAGTTTGGTTTATTCTTTGGCTCCAAGTTTTGGCTTGACTTTGGCTTGGCTTAGGCTTTAACTTTATCTACTAACTAGAGTTAACAACTAACTCAACATTAGTTAATTCTCTACTAACTTGTATACTTGACTTTTACTATTCACAGTTGACTTTTTCGTATTTATACCGTATAATTTTCGTATTATTCTCGTATTATTTTCGTATTCTACCCGTATAATTTTCGTATTATTCTCGTATTATTTTCGTATTCTACCCGTATAATTTTCGTATTATACGCGTATATGTGAATAGTGATTAGGGTTAGGTTATAACCCTTAGGGTTTCTAGGTTTAGGGTTTAGGTTTTAACCTTTTCTAAGTTTAACCAAACCCTAGTTTAGGTTTTCCAAACCCTATAATTAGGTTTTAGGTTTTAACCTTTAAATAACTTTTCGATTTTAATAAGTGTTAAGGTTAATTACTTGAACCGAAAAACGAATTCCTACACATAAGTAATTCACATAGCACATTTAAAAGCTCAATTCAAGCTTTACTAATCACATAACACATAGTTTAGGTTAAAAGTTTAACCTCTAATCGTAAACGAATCGTAGTTTCGAGTCGTTTTTAATCTTTAATATAGGTCAATGTATTGTTGAGCAATCGTTTTTAGGCTTCTAAATTAACAACCTTTATCATATCTTGACAGATCATTTTTAAAATATTTGGGATATTACATTCAACCCAACTTACAAGAATTTCGTCCTCGAAATTAACTTACAATTACTTTAGTCATTTAATATCATATTTATAAGTGCTATAAATATTCAGGATATTACATTCTCTCCTTCTTATCAGAATTTCGTCCTCGAAATTATAATATAATCATCTCCAATTTACTCTTCAATATGAATTTTCTAAATTCATCTTTTACTCACATTAAACCTCCAATACTTTGATTAGGTCTAAACAATGTTCACTTATCTCTACACATTTCCTTTCATAACTCTAGGTTTTAAACCTCTTTTCATACTCGACATTCAGTCTCATTCTTCCTTTATCTTGGATTCTTCTCACTTATACAGCGGTCAATCAAGACCTTTACCTTATTCAAAAACTATGAATACTATATAACCCATAATTTTTAAATCATCATCCGGACTGGAAAACCATATCTTGTGTAGCAATCAATTAAGATTGAGAACACTTCATACTTTGTGTAGCAATCAATTAAGATTGAGAACACACATACGTTGTACTTTAGGTGATCAGCCTGTCGTACCATATTATCTTTAAAGACGCGGTTTATTGCGTCTATCGAATTCCTACGTCCGTTCTTTTTTCATAACCAAAGGTGTCTAGCCGAAACAATTGGCATTGACTCATATATAAACCATTCAAACTTTTTGAAAAGCAATTTTATGACTGTATACCGCACCTTGCAAAGTGCGTTGATGACTCATCATGTATCATCTTCACACCAGGTTAAATGGGGTGTTGATGAATAAATCATTTTTATTCTTCACATTAAATTCGTCTAGCCAAAACAATTAGCATAGACATATGAATAACATAGCTAGTGAAGAACTAACAAAATTTTCCAGTTCAACTAGTGAACCACTCTTTTCAAAGGCACACAAGTGCGAATATAATCATGAAGATCTAGCATAGCTAGAAGATTTTTGAAATACCCTCAATCCTCTATCTTTTTCATTATTCTCTAACCATAACACAAGTTTTGCAAATATATAGTAATATAGTAAACTGATTGGTTGTATTAAACCAAGTACAAACAAATATATTAGTTCCCCTTCTCATCAACATGGAATTGAAATGTCTCAGCGCACATTGGTACTGATCAATATCGCACTGAATAGACAAATCGTAGCCGCATCTCACAAGTCGGTTCGACTAACATATCATAGCCCAAGTCCATAACAAGGTTCGTTCGCTCAGTAACTAACATACAAATATTTTTAAAACTATAGTTATGACGTAACAACTACTAACTAGTCAATATACATATGAGAAAAGAATCACCTTCTCAAAATATATACAAAGAAGAGTTTGACATAAGATTTTAATTTACTTATCAATATAGCAAACTGAGTTATTCCTCCACCCAAGAACTAATGAATCAGTTCCCCGTCTCATCAACATTATCCTCAAATGATTTCATTCAGTGTGTAACCCGCTTTGAGAACACTGACCATGAATCATTCATACCAATAGTGTAGTTAGATCGGTTCTCTAAAGCATATTAAACTCTTTCCCATACAAGAGAGTCGTTCTACTCAGTTTTACTAATATGAGTTTTCAATTGAAATCCCTAATCGTTCTTTAACTATCTTATGAATTTCCTGAATTCATTACAACTCATTATAAGCTTAATTCTTACAATTTCCAAATAACTTCATACTATCTCCAAATGAATTTCTCATTAACATCTCTCTATGAGTTTACTCATCTCCTTTCTTAGGTATAATTACACAACATACCATACACACCATTTCATTTTTTTCTTTTTTTTTGAAACGGTTTCACACAAAAACTAATAAGATTATTTTATCTTATTGCTTGCTTTGAGAACTCTTTATGAGTCTATTTAACTTCAGATATTCTCGTAAAGAGTTTATCTTTATTCATTATATTTCTTTCACATAATAATTTTTATATATTAAGATTTATACATATCTTTTAATTATTCACGGACTCTTCACAAGTCCATTTCTTTTTAATCCATCAGATTATACTCCAAGGTACTTGTTACCTCAAAACTATAATCCACTGCTGTGATACCAACTGTAACGGCCCCAAAATCCCCGCGCTTTCCACGCGGCAGACCTTGTGCGTTAATTTCATACATCTATCGACTTAACCAATGATCCCATAATCATATTGGTTGAAATAGTCTTATTTTAGACTATACATTAACAATTTCTCTTAACATTGTCCATGGATCTTAACTTGATCTCAGTCTCATAAGTATACAAGTATCAACTTGTATTTCATCCGTATAAATGGATAAAACCATATATAACGGTTTAATTTTAACCTTAGGATTTAAATATTCTATATACGTCCACTTGTAACGGTCTCATTCGTACTACAAGTATCAATATACAAAGATATCTCTTCATATCAATAATCCTATTTATATGGTATTCAGAATAGTAATAACGAGTTATACCTGGGTCCGAGGAACCTTAACGATGGATTTGACCAGTCAACATCGCTTAGTTCTGTCTCAGATGTACAGCACTCACAAGTTATTTACCGATCCTCATCCAGATAAATAGATCATTATCAATACTATGTTAAATTTTAACAATTCTAGGTTATATCAAAATAAAGACATAACAACATTCTGATGATAATTATTTATATCATTCATTCAATATTCGGTTACATGTTTGTTTGTTCGTATTACAACAGTCATTATGACATATACAAATACAATCAATTTACATGAAAACCTAATCTATGCTGCATCTTTAAGTTCATGATCTTTTTAACGTTCATCTTTAATCTGCAAATAAGGTTTTATTCGCAAGAATGAGCACGACGGCTCAGCAAGTCTAACATATTATCACATACACAGTTTATGCTTTCATATAAACTTTAACATGCTTTGACTGAACATACATCTCAGTTAATAATCATATTAATTTATGCTTAACAATAAACATATTTTATACATACTCATATGCATCATCAAATATCAATTAACATTTAACAGTTAATCAATAACTAACACTTAATCATTTAATCACATAAGACCTTCATTCATGTACTTTCACATATAAACTATCACATAATAACATGAACAATCTTAGAACATACTAAATAACACATAAAAGTTTAGAACTTGCCTCAAATTGAAACTAGGGTTTTCCGGCGGAGCGTTAAACCCTACACAGTCATTTAGTGCATAAGCGGTTAGATTCATCGTATTATATAACTTCATAAGTCTTATATTAACTTATTTAAACTCTTTCAATAGGTGGAATTATTTGGAAAATTGGCTAACTCAAAAACTCATTTTTAAGCCAAAATTTCGGATTTGGGCAGATTGTTGGACTGCCAGACCCCGGCTCAGTTAAACGGCCATAACTTCTTTGTTTTAAAACATTTTTTAGTCGTTCAAAATTCCACGCGTTCGTAACTTCCGTCTCTACAACTTTCATTCAGAAAAAAGTTCGAGATTCCTGACAGATTTGTACAGATTTCGGCCTAAAGGTGACTGCTCTAAAACTGATTCATATTTCTGACCTCTTTTATAGTAACAGCCATAACTTTGTCATACGAAAACATTTTTGAGTGATTCTTGAGTCTAAATTGCTTAGAATTTCATGAGCTACAACTTTTATTTAGGTTTCTAAGGCAGACTCAGACTTTAAATTTTCGGAAATTCGCAAAAATATTCTGCGACTAGATTAGACTTAACTTTCTTTGATCCGATTGGTAAAACATGATACCTCAAGCATTAATTTGCTAGGATAACATGTTCTAACACTCCGTATCACTTCATAACATAAAAATAACAAAATCATAAACCTACTTATATAAGATTTCATGACTTTTTCTCAAGAACACGAAGAACGAATCGAAGAACACGAAGAACAAAGTTTCATCGTTCTTCGTTTCGACTACTAAAACTTGATGCCACAAGCATTACTTAGCAAGGCCATCATGTTTCATCATCCCATAACACTAAATTACAAAATCATAAACCTACTTATAAGGAAATTTATGACTTTCACTCAAGAACACGAAGAACACGAAGAACGATAAGAAAAATCGAACATCGTAACGGCTTGTGTTTTGAGCTTTTTAACTAAATACTTGAAATGAAATGGACAGTATAACTACTTATAATTTATATTTCACTACTCTAGACATAAAATAAATCGAGCATTATAGCTATTCACATATACTCTACGAATTGAAAAATTACATAATAACAACTAGAGATTACCTCTTGGAGTGCAAGCTTTGACAACAATTTGTGCAAGGCTTCAATACTCATCAACAAGATTAATCTATCAATATATCTCTCTAGCTTTGTTGCTCTAATTTACTTGGTGAATTGGTAAGGATTATGAAGAGTGAAGACTCCTATTTATAGGATTTTCCAACTTAGGGTAAAATGGTAAAAATGACAATCAAACTTTGGCTCCAAGTTTGGCTTGACTTTAACTTTGGCTCCAAGTTTGGCTTATACTTTGGCTCCAAGTTTGGCTTGGCTCCAACTTTGGCTCCAAGTTTGGTTTATACTTTGGCTCCAAGTTTGGCTTGGCTCCAACTTTGGCTTCAAGTTTGGTTTATTCTTTGGCTCCAAGTTTTGGCTTGACTTTGGCTTGGCTTAGGCTTTAACTTTATCTACTAACTAGAGTTAACAACTAACTCAACATTAGTTAATTCTCTACTAACTTGTATACTTGACTTTTACTATTCACAGTTGACTTTTTCGTATTTATACCGTATAATTTTCGTATTATTCTCGTATTATTTTCGTATTCTACCCGTATAATTTTCGTATTATTCTCGTATTATTTTCGTATTCTACCCGTATAATTTTCGTATTATACGCGTATATGTGAATAGTGATTAGGGTTAGGTTATAACCCTTAGGGTTTCTAGGTTTAGGGTTTAGGTTTTAACCTTTTCTAAGTTTAACCAAACCCTAGTTTAGGTTTTCCAAACCCTATAATTAGGTTTTAGGTTTTAACCTTTAAATAACTTTTCGATTTTAATAAGTGTTAAGGTTAATTACTTGAACCGAAAAACGAATTCCTACACATAAGTAATTCACATAGCACATTTAAAAGCTCAATTCAAGCTTTACTAATCACATAACACATAGTTTAGGTTAAAAGTTTAACCTCTAATCGTAAACGAATCGTAGTTTCGAGTCGTTTTTAATCTTTAATATAGGTCAATGTATTGTTGAGCAATCGTTTTTAGGCTTCTAAATTAACAACCTTTATCATATCTTGACAGATCATTTTTAAAATATTTGGGATATTACATTCAACCCAACTTACAAGAATTTCGTCCTCGAAATTAACTTACAATTACTTTAGTCATTTAATATCATATTTATAAGTGCTATAAATATTCAGGATATTACATTCTCTCCTTCTTATCAGAATTTCGTCCTCGAAATTATAATATAATCATCTCCAATTTACTCTTCAATATGAATTTTCTAAATTCATCTTTTACTCACATTAAACCTCCAATACTTTGATTAGGTCTAAACAATGTTCACTTATCTCTACACATTTCCTTTCATAACTCTAGGTTTTAAACCTCTTTTCATACTCGACATTCAGTCTCATTCTTCCTTTATCTTGGATTCTTCTCACTTATACAGCGGTCAATCAAGACCTTTACCTTATTCAAAAACTATGAATACTATATAACCCATAATTTTTAAATCATCATCCGGACTGGAAAACCATATCTTGTGTAGCAATCAATTAAGATTGAGAACACTTCATACTTTGTGTAGCAATCAATTAAGATTGAGAACACACATACGTTGTACTTTAGGTGATCAGCCTGTCGTACCATATTATCTTTAAAGACGCGGTTTATTGCGTCTATCGAATTCCTACGTCCGTTCTTTTTTCATAACCAAAGGTGTCTAGCCGAAACAATTGGCATTGACTCATATATAAACCATTCAAACTTTTTGAAAAGCAATTTTATGACTGTATACCGCACCTTGCAAAGTGCGTTGATGACTCATCATGTATCATCTTCACACCAGGTTAAATGGGGTGTTGATGAATAAATCATTTTTATTCTTCACATTAAATTCGTCTAGCCAAAACAATTAGCATAGACATATGAATAACATAGCTAGTGAAGAACTAACAAAATTTTCCAGTTCAACTAGTGAACCACTCTTTTCAAAGGCACACAAGTGCGAATATAATCATGAAGATCTAGCATAGCTAGAAGATTTTTGAAATACCCTCAATCCTCTATCTTTTTCATTATTCTCTAACCATAACACAAGTTTTGCAAATATATAGTAATATAGTAAACTGATTGGTTGTATTAAACCAAGTACAAACAAATATATTAGTTCCCCTTCTCATCAACATGGAATTGAAATGTCTCAGCGCACATTGGTACTGATCAATATCGCACTGAATAGACAAATCGTAGCCGCATCTCACAAGTCGGTTCGACTAACATATCATAGCCCAAGTCCATAACAAGGTTCGTTCGCTCAGTAACTAACATACAAATATTTTTAAAACTATAGTTATGACGTAACAACTACTAACTAGTCAATATACATATGAGAAAAGAATCACCTTCTCAAAATATATACAAAGAAGAGTTTGACATAAGATTTTAATTTACTTATCAATATAGCAAACTGAGTTATTCCTCCACCCAAGAACTAATGAATCAGTTCCCCGTCTCATCAACATTATCCTCAAATGATTTCATTCAGTGTGTAACCCGCTTTGAGAACACTGACCATGAATCATTCATACCAATAGTGTAGTTAGATCGGTTCTCTAAAGCATATTAAACTCTTTCCCATACAAGAGAGTCGTTCTACTCAGTTTTACTAATATGAGTTTTCAATTGAAATCCCTAATCGTTCTTTAACTATCTTATGAATTTCCTGAATTCATTACAACTCATTATAAGCTTAATTCTTACAATTTCCAAATAACTTCATACTATCTCCAAATGAATTTCTCATTAACATCTCTCTATGAGTTTACTCATCTCCTTTCTTAGGTATAATTACACAACATACCATACACACCATTTCATTTTTTTCTTTTTTTTTGAAACGGTTTCACACAAAAACTAATAAGATTATTTTATCTTATTGCTTGCTTTGAGAACTCTTTATGAGTCTATTTAACTTCAGATATTCTCGTAAAGAGTTTATCTTTATTCATTATATTTCTTTCACATAATAATTTTTATATATTAAGATTTATACATATCTTTTAATTATTCACGGACTCTTCACAAGTCCATTTCTTTTTAATCCATCAGATTATACTCCAAGGTACTTGTTACCTCAAAACTATAATCCACTGCTGTGATACCAACTGTAACGGCCCCAAAATCCCCGCGCTTTCCACGCGGCAGACCTTGTGCGTTAATTTCATACATCTATCGACTTAACCAATGATCCCATAATCATATTGGTTGAAATAGTCTTATTTTAGACTATACATTAACAATTTCTCTTAACATTGTCCATGGATCTTAACTTGATCTCAGTCTCATAAGTATACAAGTATCAACTTGTATTTCATCCGTATAAATGGATAAAACCATATATAACGGTTTAATTTTAACCTTAGGATTTAAATATTCTATATACGTCCACTTGTAACGGTCTCATTCGTACTACAAGTATCAATATACAAAGATATCTCTTCATATCAATAATCCTATTTATATGGTATTCAGAATAGTAATAACGAGTTA
Source organism: Hedera helix (assembly GCA_947179155.2). Classification (NCBI taxonomy): domain Eukaryota; kingdom Viridiplantae; phylum Streptophyta; class Magnoliopsida; order Apiales; family Araliaceae; genus Hedera; species Hedera helix. The sequence goes on from OX359287.1 coordinate 26,144,770, forward strand.
TACCTGGGTCCGAGGAACCTTAACGATGGATTTGACCAGTCAACATCGCTTAGTTCTGTCTCAGATGTACAGCACTCACAAGTTATTTACCGATCCTCATCCAGATAAATAGATCATTATCAATACTATGTTAAATTTTAACAATTCTAGGTTATATCAAAATAAAGACATAACAACATTCTGATGATAATTATTTATATCATTCATTCAATATTCGGTTACATGTTTGTTTGTTCGTATTACAACAGTCATTATGACATATACAAATACAATCAATTTACATGAAAACCTAATCTATGCTGCATCTTTAAGTTCATGATCTTTTTAACGTTCATCTTTAATCTGCAAATAAGGTTTTATTCGCAAGAATGAGCACGACGGCTCAGCAAGTCTAACATATTATCACATACACAGTTTATGCTTTCATATAAACTTTAACATGCTTTGACTGAACATACATCTCAGTTAATAATCATATTAATTTATGCTTAACAATAAACATATTTTATACATACTCATATGCATCATCAAATATCAATTAACATTTAACAGTTAATCAATAACTAACACTTAATCATTTAATCACATAAGACCTTCATTCATGTACTTTCACATATAAACTATCACATAATAACATGAACAATCTTAGAACATACTAAATAACACATAAAAGTTTAGAACTTGCCTCAAATTGAAACTAGGGTTTTCCGGCGGAGCGTTAAACCCTACACAGTCATTTAGTGCATAAGCGGTTAGATTCATCGTATTATATAACTTCATAAGTCTTATATTAACTTATTTAAACTCTTTCAATAGGTGGAATTATTTGGAAAATTGGCTAACTCAAAAACTCATTTTTAAGCCAAAATTTCGGATTTGGGCAGATTGTTGGACTGCCAGACCCCGGCTCAGTTAAACGGCCATAACTTCTTTGTTTTAAAACATTTTTTAGTCGTTCAAAATTCCACGCGTTCGTAACTTCCGTCTCTACAACTTTCATTCAGAAAAAAGTTCGAGATTCCTGACAGATTTGTACAGATTTCGGCCTAAAGGTGACTGCTCTAAAACTGATTCATATTTCTGACCTCTTTTATAGTAACAGCCATAACTTTGTCATACGAAAACATTTTTGAGTGATTCTTGAGTCTAAATTGCTTAGAATTTCATGAGCTACAACTTTTATTTAGGTTTCTAAGGCAGACTCAGACTTTAAATTTTCGGAAATTCGCAAAAATATTCTGCGACTAGATTAGACTTAACTTTCTTTGATCCGATTGGTAAAACATGATACCTCAAGCATTAATTTGCTAGGATAACATGTTCTAACACTCCGTATCACTTCATAACATAAAAATAACAAAATCATAAACCTACTTATATAAGATTTCATGACTTTTTCTCAAGAACACGAAGAACGAATCGAAGAACACGAAGAACAAAGTTTCATCGTTCTTCGTTTCGACTACTAAAACTTGATGCCACAAGCATTACTTAGCAAGGCCATCATGTTTCATCATCCCATAACACTAAATTACAAAATCATAAACCTACTTATAAGGAAATTTATGACTTTCACTCAAGAACACGAAGAACACGAAGAACGATAAGAAAAATCGAACATCGTAACGGCTTGTGTTTTGAGCTTTTTAACTAAATACTTGAAATGAAATGGACAGTATAACTACTTATAATTTATATTTCACTACTCTAGACATAAAATAAATCGAGCATTATAGCTATTCACATATACTCTACGAATTGAAAAATTACATAATAACAACTAGAGATTACCTCTTGGAGTGCAAGCTTTGACAACAATTTGTGCAAGGCTTCAATACTCATCAACAAGATTAATCTATCAATATATCTCTCTAGCTTTGTTGCTCTAATTTACTTGGTGAATTGGTAAGGATTATGAAGAGTGAAGACTCCTATTTATAGGATTTTCCAACTTAGGGTAAAATGGTAAAAATGACAATCAAACTTTGGCTCCAAGTTTGGCTTGACTTTAACTTTGGCTCCAAGTTTGGCTTATACTTTGGCTCCAAGTTTGGCTTGGCTCCAACTTTGGCTCCAAGTTTGGTTTATACTTTGGCTCCAAGTTTGGCTTGGCTCCAACTTTGGCTTCAAGTTTGGTTTATTCTTTGGCTCCAAGTTTTGGCTTGACTTTGGCTTGGCTTAGGCTTTAACTTTATCTACTAACTAGAGTTAACAACTAACTCAACATTAGTTAATTCTCTACTAACTTGTATACTTGACTTTTACTATTCACAGTTGACTTTTTCGTATTTATACCGTATAATTTTCGTATTATTCTCGTATTATTTTCGTATTCTACCCGTATAATTTTCGTATTATTCTCGTATTATTTTCGTATTCTACCCGTATAATTTTCGTATTATACGCGTATATGTGAATAGTGATTAGGGTTAGGTTATAACCCTTAGGGTTTCTAGGTTTAGGGTTTAGGTTTTAACCTTTTCTAAGTTTAACCAAACCCTAGTTTAGGTTTTCCAAACCCTATAATTAGGTTTTAGGTTTTAACCTTTAAATAACTTTTCGATTTTAATAAGTGTTAAGGTTAATTACTTGAACCGAAAAACGAATTCCTACACATAAGTAATTCACATAGCACATTTAAAAGCTCAATTCAAGCTTTACTAATCACATAACACATAGTTTAGGTTAAAAGTTTAACCTCTAATCGTAAACGAATCGTAGTTTCGAGTCGTTTTTAATCTTTAATATAGGTCAATGTATTGTTGAGCAATCGTTTTTAGGCTTCTAAATTAACAACCTTTATCATATCTTGACAGATCATTTTTAAAATATTTGGGATATTACAAATAGCATAGTTAACAACATTTTTTTTTATTACACACCAGACAATTTGTTTATCGTGTGTCGCACCAACTTTGCTACATCTATGATAACGTCTACTCTTGGGGTTTTTTGTTTTCCCCAAATCTCTTTCTTTGTCACCCTTTAGCCTTGTGCCACACCATTTTGCTCACACTTGGTTCGGCTCAATATAACTATGTTCATAAGTAGAAGTCATGTTAACTGACTTGGATACACTCATTCCACCATATTCCATTTCATTGTGTCTTTCAAAACCTTTCTTCCTAATAATTTGATTGATCTTTTCATCAACATTACCTACACATTTTTTTAAAACATTTGTGGCTCCTTCATTTGTGAAAGCCTTATCAATCAAATATAAAAAATATTGAATTAATTGACTTCGCGAGAGTAAGTATGATTTGTCATCTTTTATCGCCACACCATTATCATCAATTACACCACTTGATTTTGTTGTCTTTGTTCACCTATTTAAAATGTATTTTGTAGGCAGTTTGTCAATATCATCATACTTATTCAAGTAAGTTATCACATGCTGACATAGGATTCCCGAAATTTCAAACTTTTTGCAAGTGCATGTTGCATAATCCAAAGATTTGTCATAATGAATTTCTCTTACTTTATACTTGTTGACATTCCTTCAGTAAATCTTATATACACGGTAGTTGGCATCCTCCGTCAAAAGTTCAAATCTATAATTCAAGCTCTCACGCAACTCATCTTCAAATTTATAATACATAGAGTGTGTATAAATGTCAACCATTTGAAATAAGAAGTCATGATCAAGTTTTATTTTCGGCCTCTCAATCAAATATTTATTATCCGAAACCTACTCTACATGTCGTTGATGCTGAAGGCCCCAATCAAATTAAATCATAAAATCCATTAAAGAATTCCTTTTAGAAATAAATTTATAAAAAAATGTATGAGAACTCTCCGTTCGTTGGCTACTTGACATGTCGATTGAGAAAATATGATTCAAATGTACGGGTACCCATCTAGAACGGATGTCCTACATTGACTGTAGCCATTTATTATCATTCAACCCACTTTTCTTCACCAGCTCCACCCAAGTGGAGTCAAACTCTTCCATAGTCTCCGAATTCCAAATGCAATCTAAAAACTCTTTATAATAAGCATTGAAATTTGCTAAGTCAATATTTTCTAAAAATTTGGATCAAAATGTGCCAACTACAATACCTATGAAATATATTAGGGAGGATCTATGAAATGGAATTTTTCATAGTCAGATTCTGATCGGTGATAATCATTTCAGGTGCATCACCTAATATTGCTTCCAAAAAATACTTGAAAAGCCAAACAAAAGTTTTTATGGTCTCATCACTTAAGAAAGCACAACCAAATACAGTAGTTTGACCATGATTATTAACCCCCATTAGTGGTGCAAATATCATTTCATAACGATTAGTATTGTACATGGTATCAAAAATGACAACATTACCGTAAAATCTATAAACCCGTCTATAAGTTGTATCGGCAAAAAAATAATGAGTAATCCTTTTTTCATCGTCTGTGTCGATTGTGAAAGTGAATGAAGGATTTTTTTGTTGTTTTAACTTCAAGTACTCATTCAACATATCGCCATCATGGCCCTTCAACTCATTGTTTTTGTCTCTTTTAAAGTGATATAAATCTCATTGCGTGCAACCAATATTTTCAACCCCCCCCCTGCCTGCACTTCAAGAATTTTTTGTTGTTAGCATTGCAGTATATTCACTATGCCAAGTTGTTGACTCAAAATTTTTTGGGCAGTTGACACATTGTGGTGCGGTCGTAAAAGATGCTTCTTATGTGGGGTTAAAAATGGGTGACAATGACCCTCCTCCATTATAGTTACCACGTATAAGTCATTTCTTTTTACCACTACAATTCTTACACTACAACCTTCTCTTGTAGATCCACATTTTCCTTTTACATCCACATCAGCTAATAGTTTGCCTTTTTTTTGCTTATAACACACATACTCCTTTCTACAAATTTAATCGCTTCCCCCCCCTTTTTCGCATTCCACTTTTGCACACTAAAACTAACATGCATTGCATATGTATTGTAAAAGTGTGAACCTCATCTAATATTTGAAATTCTTAACCTAGCTTAGGCGTAAGCTCATCGGCTACTTGAAGATAGTAGACAAAAGTTTTAGCATTGTTCACATCCATCCCCCCTGTACTCAAATCATCCCCTCCATTTCTATTTCCACATTGTATATGTAGTCTTCTTCCATTTCTGCATTATCCCCACAACTCCCTATTTCATTCTCCATGTCATCCATTTTTAATAAACCTGAAAATAATGTATATGCACAACCAATTTAATAACAAGAACTAAAGAAGTGTAATTTTCGTTAAATTTCAGCAATATTCACACTTCCATTTTAACAATTTGAAATCGACATATAAAAAAAATCAAGATTTACCTAATCAAAAAATGAAATCCTTTTTGAAAATCAAACTTCAATGTAAGTAAGATCACTGCAAACTATAGTTTTGTGACCTTACAAAATATGTAAACTTCAATGTATTGCAGCAAAATGACAGCAAAAAACAACAAAGTAACAAAAAATCAATGCGAAAGAAAATCAAAACAACCAAATGCACTGTATTTTAGGCTTGTAATAATCACTCAAACGCACAAAATGCAGCAATTTTCATTAAATTCCAGCAATACTCACACTTCTATTTTAACAATTTGAAATCAATATAAAAAAATAAAAAATAAAAAGCTAAGATTTACCCAATCAAAAGATGAAATCCTTTCAAAAATCTAATTAATTTTTTCCCAATCAGAGGTTGCTGAAGAATGCAAACCAAACTCTCTGAATTGAACAATAACATTATCATCAGTGATTGTTCTCATTATTCATATAAGTAAGATCAATGCATTCCAAAATTTTCATATATTCAAACAAAGTGCAAACAGCCAAGATTTACCCAATCAAATAATGAAATCCTTTCTGAAACCTAATTTATTCTTACTTAATCAAAGTTCATCAGATCACGAAGACGGAATGCCCAGATCTGACTTCGTTTTTTTTTTCTTTTCCAAATACTAGGTTCAAATGACGTGTTTTGTTTCATATGCGAGAAGAGAGAAACAAATGGCGTGTTTTCTTTTTTGAAAAGGAACAAGTTTTCAGATGTGAGGAGAGAAAAACAAGTGGCATTTTGTTTTTTGGAGTTGAAAAAGTTTTTTTTTTGGAGAGGAACAAGTGGGGCCGGGGTGGGGGGGTTTAAATAGGTATGTAATTTAAGGGATAATGTAACTTAAAGGGTATGCATGTGCATGTGATCTGCTCTCTCTCTCTCTCTCTCTCTCTCTCTCTCTCTCTCTCTCTCTCGCTATATATATATATATATATATATATATATATATATATATATATATATATATATATATATATCAAGTTAATCTTCCATTTTGTTTCACTTTCATGCATCTATATCAAATTGAGATGCTTCAGGGCATACTGCATTTTAGAAATTGTAGGCTTCTTTTACTTAATTTGAAGGATGTCAATTAAATATTAGTCCTAAGAACAACAACTAAATAAGGTCAACTGTGGTTAGACTTGAGGTTTTTAATGGTTGGTTTAAGTTACGTTCGACTTTTAGTTTAGAAATATGTCATGGATAAATCAGGGGCATGTTCTCTTAAATTTGATGAATACTTGAGGGTAATAATGTCATATGACAGTTGCCGTTAACAGTGCTAAGTTATAGGTGAGAGTTTGCAGTTTTTTTTAACCATAAATGATCAATTAATAGTTTTTTTTACAGCAGATAATTAAATTTAAAAATATATAAATCACAAATGATAAATTATATTTTATCCTAAAATTATTTTGTAACTGAGGGTGCCGCATTATATTCGGCTCAAGAAAAAGTTAAATTTGTCTTGATTTATATTTTCTTTATTTATCTTCATTTACTTGTAACAAATTATAATTGATCAAGAGTAAACATCGAAAATAAACGAAGATGGTTCACATACAACTTAACTTTCCATAATTTTATGCATTTCTAGTGAGACTATCTTACTATAAAGGCAAAACCATGTTTCGTTTCTAGATTACGTATGGCTTAATCATTTGTCACACCAACCCCAAATAAAGTCTCTTATTAATAATTAGTTGGCACCAAATAATTCTAGTGTGATTTATAGTGTTATTGATTGATTAAAATGACGTGGTTAAACATGGGTGCATGTAACAACTTAACTAAGTAATCGGGGATTATTTAATAAATTAAGGACAACGTATAATTAGAAATGGGTTTTAAACCCTTTAATTTTTTATTTTTTGGCATGAATGTTGGTTAATAAAGTTATAGAGATGCTATGTAAGGGATAGTATCATGTCTAGAGTATATTAAAATAGACAATTTATTTCGTTTTTTTTTAGTTCGACATTTAATTTTTCTTTTATTAAATCAACTTTTACTTTTTATAAATTCAAGTCAAAAATTACAATTGGTATCATAGTTTTATTATTAAACAAGAATTAATAATATAATTTTATAAGTAAATAATTAAAATAAGATCATCTTATCTAATATTAATATGTTACTTTAATTCATATATATATATATATATATATATATATATATATATATATATATATATATATATTAAGGGACTGATTCATTGACAACGTTGTAAAAATATAATTATCCTTACAATAGATCTCAGTCATCTAGACTGAGATCTGACGGCTTATATAACCATTGTCCGCAGTATAATATTCAGGTATTCGTAATATTATACTGCGGATGAGGGATATTATCAAAAATACCCTCACCATGCATGTAATACACTCACCGTCCGTATTATTATACTGCGGACGGTGAAGGCTAGTTCTTACTCGAGAAAACGAAAACGACGTTTTGAAATTTCACCATTTGACGTATAATATTATGAATGGTGAGTGTATTGCATGCATGGTGGGGGCATTTTGGACAATATCTCTCATCCGCAGTATAATACTGCAAATATCTGGATATTATATTGCGGATACCTGTATATTATACTGCGGACGAGACTATATAAACCGACAAATCTCAGCTTAGACGGCTGAGATCTGTTGTAAGGATAATTCTATTTTTACAACGTTATCAATAGATCAGTTCCTAAATATATAATACAAGTTTTAGTACAATTACCATAAAGACCATCTTATTAAAATATAAATATAATTATAGTTTCGAGTATAAGTAAGATTTATTCATTATTAAAATAATATAATTTTAGAAGGAAACAATTTTATTATGAGAAATATTGTACCTAATATCAAATTGTTTCTATTATAAAATATAAATATAATGTGTTAATCGACATTATAATTCAATTATTAAATAAAAAATAAAAAATAATTACTTTATCTAATAAAAAATTGTAAAAAAAAAAAAAATACTAAGGGAGGTGATAAATTCACAGCAGATTTTAATATTTTCACAACAAAAGTGTCGTTATAGATGTATAATGACGGTTCGTCGTTAAACCGTCGTTATAGGCTCTACATGTGGTCCTACATATAAAAATATCAAAATCTGTTGTGAAAATATCAATTTTCAATGCCAATAATATTATGATTTATAATAAGATTGACCTTTCGTTTAGTTCAGTCTAATAAAAAACAATAATTAGATATAATTTACAAGGAAACAATCATAAGATTATCTTATCTAATATTAATTTGTTACCTTTAGTAAATTAGATTTTATTGCAACTTAGAGAAAAGAATAGTTTTTTCACACTGATCATCTCACCTTATTTAAATTTGTTATTATTAATTAAATATAAGTGTAATTATAGTTTAAGTATATGTAGAACTTATTATAAATTAGATAATATAATTTTCAAAAGAAAATATTTTTATTACAATTATTTTACCTAATAAGTCTAATAATATATTTATAAAAAAAGTTAATAAAATATTTACAATATCATAACTCTATAACAAAATCACGTGCTTTGCACTTGTAACCAAAGCCATTTGATAAAGTTGGAGTTGGATTTCATGGAGTTAACAGCGAGTGAAATTGTGAGTATATTCTAAGTTAATATAAAAAAAATGGGTTAAATGTACTATAGACCCCTTAACTCTTGAAATTTTGGATTTTGAGCCATTTACTCTTAGTCAACGCAAATTGACTCTAAAATTATTTAAAAGCTTGAATATTGAGCCCAAGTGTACCACATATGCGTTGACCGCACACGTGACACATCTGACGCGACACCTTCAGCCTTAATAAGTGAAAAAAAAAGCTATCCCCAACACACGAACCTAAGACCTTAAGTTTGAAACTTGCAAGTTAAAACCACAAAAACACCACTTGGCTAGCTAAAATTTTAAGCCAAGAAGTTGTTCATATTCTCTAAAGCAAATGTCCCCAAGACCGTTAACCAAAAGACGATCCCCACTTACTATTATTATTATTATTATTATTATTATTAATAATATTATTATTATTAATTCTCTGCATCAATGGAATCATGTTTCAAATCAATCACGTCCATTTTCTCCCTGATACATTGAAGTGCCTCAATACACAGAATCATGATCTATTGTTTGGATATTTTGTACAAGTCATGATGCTTAATTGGACGGTCTTATGGCTTAAAGATCAAATTTAAGGTGTTGGGTTCTATTCTTAGCAGTAGCTCCTTTTTTTGACCAAAATATGCTTAAGGTATAATGCGTCACGTTGCACACATGTGACACATTGGTGCTCAATCCTAAAAAAAAATAACTTAATAATTAAAAAAAAATATTTAACTTTATATATTTTTTAAATTTAATTCACGAACTTTTTTTATTTCGTAAAATTTATTTGAATTTTAATAATGGAGCAAAAAAGTGCTCATGAGTCGTGAAAGACCAACTAATGATAAACTATGATTAACAAGTGATGACGTGACAAGCACAACAAGCATTTTAATAAAGTGAAAAAAATAACAAGTTTTTAATAAATTAAGAGGGTACTTATTCTAATAATATAAGCTTAACATATATAATAATATATATCATAATACAATTAAAAAAATATTTATCAAAATATTCCATTGTTCATCGTTTATCGTTCATCATCACGGTTTCCGCCGGCTTAAATATAAAAGTAGCGGCTTTCTCCAATTAAAATGAACAATTTGTTAAACAAGAATCAAGTAACATCACTATAACCACTTCCGTCCACGACGCCGCAGTCACCACCCACCATTCTAAAACAGCCAAATTCACTGCATCGACAATATTGAATATAGTACTAAATCTGTAGTTGGAAATATATATTTTTTTCATCACTAATATTCACATTCAAGAGAGGGAGAGAGAACTAGTATTGTTTTACACTTCTGATTCGGTAGAGATTGATTTTTAATGTCACATATGCATTGTTTTGACAGCTAGACATGACATGTTTCATGCAACTCCAATTTTAGGGTTGTAGATTCTCTGTTCCGTGTCACTGTTATCAGAGACATGGAACAAATATGTATTTATCTATTCTACGTCTCTGGTAACAGAGACAAGAAACAGAGATCCGAAATAAAAGATCTCTAACCCAATTTTAATTAATCAAGGTTCATTCTTAAAGACTATTGTCGTTTAATTATTAGAGTTACAAGATTTTTTTTTATGAAAAATAAAAAGCTCGCAAGTTATATTAAAAAAATATAAAATTTAATGATCTTTTGGGTCCTTATGTCTAAAAAAAAGTTGTATTTGCATAGCAAGAAATGCATATTTAATTTTATTTTTGGCGTCTTGAGAAGGATGACTAAAAGTATAATTTTTTTTGTCTCAAAAAATATGAGATAAAATATATAAAATAATGGGTAAATATGTTATTTAGTGGGATTCGTTAATATTTTTTTGAGAAATTATTAATATAAAAAAATAAAAATACACATCATTTTATATAATTTTATGAGATTATTAAGGATAATTTTTTTTTTACTATTATATTTATTTTCTTAGCATGTACTTTACTCATGTTTTAAGGATGGAGGGAGTATTATATTTAAATAAATAAAAAATTTCTGGCTTGGAATGGGGAGTGCAAACAAATAAATAAATGAACTCATTTCATTCCCTTTAAAGGTGTCTTTCCCACCCCGTCCCCCTTCTATTCTTTCTTCATCTTCTTCTCCGTTTCTTCACCGTTACCTTCTTTCCTGACATTCATGTTCAGAGCCGCCCGCATCATTTAGAAGGTATCAACAATTCTATATTAATTCATACTCCAAATCATTAAACTCATTATTCAATTATCTCCATTTTTAGTATTGTTTGATTTTTTTTCCCCTATAGGTGAAATATTGATTATCTCGATAATGCAAATTGAATCAATATGAGATCATTATCAGATTAATTTTTGTTCAATCTAATCAACCTCTTGTTTTTGTTCTCTGCAGGTATTTCTGCTTGTTCTCCAATTTTCTTCTGTTTTTACACGAGAGAGGAATTTAAGTTGATGGCATCGTTATTTCTCTCAAATCCCGAAGCAACCTCGAACTCCACCAGCTCACGTGAATCGAAGCGTAAAAAGAGAAGAAAAATTGAAACGAACAACAACCAAATTGAAAATCAGCAGCAGCAGCTTAAAATCGATCGTAGTAGATGGAAATCGAACGCCGAATACCAGATCTACTCTACGAAACTAGTCGAAGCTCTCTGTAACCGGAATTCTTCTCAATCGGCGAGTATAACTGCCGGCGGCCGCGCTGTCCGTGAAACCGCCAACCGAGTCCTCGCTGTCGCGGCGAAAGGCAGGACGCGGTGGAGCAGAGCTATTCTCGCGAACAGGCTCAAGCTTCAGATGAATATGATTAAGCATAAGAAGAGTAAGAAAGCGAAGGTGACCAGCGATATACGGTCGAAGAAAATCTCAGCGAAGAAGAAATTGCCGGCGTTGCAACGGAAAGTACGTGTTCTCGGCCGGTTAGTTCCCGGTTGCCGGAAACTATCGTTTCCGAATCTTCTAGAAGAAACTACGGATTATATTGCGGCTTTGGAAATGCAAGTCCGGTCCATGACTGCCCTCACCGGGCTTCTCACCGTCTCCGGCAGTTCTTCTGATCGGCTCGGCTCAAATTTGTTCTGATCATCAATTTTATATACTATCAAAATTAATATTTTTATAAAATTCTATTTACATGAAAGTAAATTCTTCTTTATTATTCATGTAAATAAAATTTTATAAAATATTAATTTTTTTTATAAAAATATTAATTTTCTATTTTTATCGTCTTAAAAGAGAAAGTCATTGTTAGTTATTGGGTTTTTCCTTTACTTTCTTAAAAAAAATAAATTTAATTCATGTATTTTTATTGTATACAGCTCTCCCCTACAACTTTTGGCACTTCCATCTTTTTTGCTGTTTTGATTTGGGTTTCTTAAAATTATTGTTGTTACTTATTAATCTTGTTCGTGATATAATAGTGTCAAGAGTAATGTTATTACTTAATTGGAATATTTAATTATGGATTAAACTCTTCTCGAATTACATTATCATGTAAAGAGGCAAGGGTCAATAAAATTCCTGTTATAAAAGAAATAAGTGTTGAATTAAGGGAGTAAAATTGACCTACTAGTGATTAATTAATGTTTATTTTGTTGAGTACGAATATTTTGGCGGCCGTAACATGCGTTCTTCCATTTGCAGTACACGTTATCAATAAGTATATCTGAAACATCTTACAACATTCTTGTTTCACATAAATAATCCCTAAACTTCTTTAAACAATTGAACAAATCATTAATTTTGATACATACATACATACATGTCTTAAAAACTGTGCAATCTTTCTCCGTGGAGGGCATTTTAAGTAATTTAAAAGAATCAGCTGACTATTTATTTTGACACCTGTATATATGTATGAAAAATTATTAAATATTTTTGAGATATTTATCATGGTATTTTATATTATTCATGTGATGTTATGTAAGAATTTGAAGTGAATCATTTTATTATAAGTGTTCACATGATACTATATAAATAGTATACAATATCACGTCACAGATGTCTCAAGATCACTGAATAATCACTCATATATATATCTCATATATATCGTGCTTCGTTAATATCGTAACAGAGTATTAATTGAAAGGAAGTGATATTTTTGTAGATTTTTTTGATATTTTTATATATAAATTGTCGTTATAGATCTATAATAACGGTCAAAATCATCGTTATAAACTTATAACGCCACTTTTCATATAAAAATATTTAAATTTTTTATAAAAATATTAGTTTCTTTAATTAAAACCTATTTAACATATTCAACTAATCATTTTGCTATATTCTTATTTTATTGAAGTCGTGTACCGTTAAATACATTAAATTAATTTTAATACATTGTTTCTGAACCCTAACGTTGTATTTGTGTATTAAAATATATTTTAAACTTTTAAATATTTTAAATTTTTATAAATACAATTGTAGTCGTGTCCAACGCGTACCCCATAATTACAGTACTGATGACATGATTGGTGCTCCGACTCATGCACATGGGACAAGTGGAAAGCCACATGATGCCAAGGCACATCTTCAATCCTAGCTAGAATTTTATTGCTTATTGTGGGCAAACAGCGATAATTCTATTGCTTATTGAGGGCAAACAACAATAAGCAATAGAATTTTATTCCTATCCGATTCTATCGCATAGTTATTATGTAATATAATTCATAATTGTTATGCCATATCATTCGTACCATGGCTTTTGCTTTTATTACATGTACAATTGTATGGAGCTTTTTTTTCCTATCGCACCAACTATTTTCTTAACTTTAATTTTTACCCCACAGCAGATATTGCAAAATAATTATGCGATATTTTTTTAATATTGCATAATAATTTTATGGTATTTTTTTATTCTTCTACTGCGGCTTTTTTTTATTGTTGTTACCTCATAATAATTGTGCGTTATTTCTAAAGAATAATTTAGTCATTTTTTACGTGGGTCATATACCACATAATAATTATGTGTTGCTATTAATAACTGTTATGCGATGATGCTATTAATAATTACTATACAATATTTTTTTTAAGCTATTAGATCTCGAAATGAACGAACAAAATTAAGTTGAATGAATAAATATTACGATTCAACTTTGAACCTAGGTGATTCCGCAATTAGGTTTTACTTGTGAGACTCTTATTCAAAGGGTATTTGCAATCTTGCCAGATTTTAAAGCAAAAGTAAAATAACGAAATTCAAGGCCTTCTCAGCCTACAAAATACCCAGTACTGTGTGCTCAACACACACACACACACACACACACACACACACACACACACATATATATATATATATATATATATTGTTAAAATAAAATATTAAATCAAAGCGGACAAAATTGAAAGTCGATCGGTTTTTCTACACTTCCTTTATCTTTAAACTGAGTCACATTCTGGTTTGGTATATGTTCAACTTGTGAATTTTGGACTAATACCTGAACGTGACAACTCAATTTCCACATGCATGGCACCATTGATATTTAGTGCCTAGTTGTATAAAATGATTGGCCTGAGACCATACACATACATAAGAGAATGTTGTTTTTCTCGCATTCTCAACAAATTAATTTGGGTGCTCCTAATAATTGTATTCTACTTTAAGAATTAGAATGAAAAACAATATGAAAGCGTCAAAAAAGTAGTAACGTGTTCATCAATTCTCCATAAGATATTGATAGATTCTTTTTTCTTTTGGTTTTTCTATAATACTTATAAAATGTGGATTTTTCATATTTTTTTTATTTGATATATCATAGGATAAAAATGTGACCCTTAACATAGTTATGTGTGACACTAAAACAAAGTTCGCTTATAAGGTATTAGTCCCAGTAGCACACATGTTGTGTGTGTAATTGATATAGTAGGAGTTCTATCAAATTTTAGGGAAAGAATAAAAATAATTTTTTTTTATCAAGGATAAAATTATAATAAAACTAAACTTGTGAGAAAGATAAATGAAATTACACGTGATACAGTCTCAAGATGACAGTTATTTTTCTTTCTCTCTCTTTATAATATAGATAGATAATTATTTTTAATTTGATAATTAGTACACATGGTATGGTTATGTTTATACATTATATTTTTTGTTAAAACAAATATAATATATTGGGAATATAACTAACAATCGCATAAACCAAACCAATTACATTTTCAAGATGAAAGGAGTACAACTGGACTATCATTTTGCTCTTAATTTGAAAAAATTGAAGTTAGGATTTAGTGGAGAATAATATATAATTTTAAAACATTGGGCATCAAAACTTGAACTTAAGGAAAAGATTTAGTGGAGAATAATATATAATTTTAAAACATTGGGCATCTAAACTTGAACATAAGGAAAAGTGCAGTGGTAATTTAAGTAGTAGATATTTTCAAAATTAAAATGAAATTATTAGAGTTATAAGTACACATTTAACGGTATTTTTATATTATTTTAATAATATTAATGTTTTAAATAATATTTATTATTTTGTTAATACTATTATTTTTTAAATCTTAAAATGTTAGGCATCTAATTGACTAATTGTAATGTTATAAGCAATTCATTTACACTAGATATTTGTAGGGTGAAAATACAAGAGTAGTTGTACGCAAAAATCAAAATAGCACCCGCCAAACGCGTTCATTTATGCCTCCCTTGTCTCTTTTGATGCTCTTCGCTCTTTTGGAAAGAGGAGAACATTTGTCGTACTGCTGAATTGTTGGGGTGATTAGTGGAAGATGGGGTCTAGGCTGTTTGGGCCCACAGCAGGAAGAGGACAAAATAGAGTTTGGAAGTTAGTGCAGAACTATTCGGGTCGTGGCAAAAAGGTTGTACCAACAAACATGCCACCATTAGCATTAGGGTACAAAAGTTGAATCTCAAAATATATTTGCACATGGTTTGTTTTTGCCCCACCCCCCACCATACTCCTCAAGTGGCGTCTCTGGTAGCGGGAAAAAGGACCTTGCCGCCTTGAATGTGTTTTCCCTGGCCCCTCCTGGTTTTTTGGTTGATTTTCATAGGTAAATTATGGATCCGATTGAAGTTGTTGTTGGATTTTTGTTATAAAATTTTTATTTATTTATTTATATTGAATATTTATTTATTAATAAAAATATACCTTTCATTATTTATAAAATGGTCTTTTAGTTTGTTTATATAAATCTCCATATTATATATATTATGATTTATATGTATAAATAAATATTATACACAGAAAATATAAATCATCTGTAATATATATGTAAATAAATAAAATAATTATTTATAATCTATGATACTTCGCAGATATTATCATGTAGATTATAGTACTTTAATAGAGATGATTTATCTTAATCATTGAAGTTTGATTTCTAATTAAAGTACTAGTACATTAATAGTGTGCATTAAACGAATCATATGATAATATTTTATTTATAAAATATTTTTATATAAATACTAATTTGTGAAATTTCTTAATTTTGAAATAATAATAATAAACTTAATATTGTTATATATATTAATTTGATGTTCCTATGAGTGAGATTACATTATGTTAATTAATACCTCAGAATGTCTATTAATATATTTAATTAATATTAAGAATATTGTTATTGTCAAAATGTCTATAAGATTTTTGTAAAAAATAATTTATTATTGATCATATAATTTTGACCGAGTCTTTTAATATTTATTATTGAAAGAATTGATTTAATTGGTAAATCACTTTATGATCAAATAAAGATAAATTATAGACTTATGAAATTAGTTTAAATATATCAGAATTATATTACTTCAAAAATATTTATGTACATCTATAGAGAAAATATTTATAGTTTATTAGTATAGAGTTTATTTAATTAATTCCTAAACTGAAGTGCAATTATAATTATGTAGTGGAATTAATTTTAATTAATATTCATTTTGAATATTATTATTAGATAATAATATTTAGATAAATATTGGAGTCAAAGAAGAATCCCTTAGAATCCCCTTCCCAGTCTAATATGAATCAGATTTAAAAGAGAGAATAAGGATCAATGTTAATATAAATATATCATTAATCAGAAGAAACATAATGAGCTTTTTTCAATCAGAAGAAAATGCCAAATTTTCGTATTCTTTCTTTCAAGCCTTGAAAAAATGCAACTAAAGTTTTTTCAGCATAAGGTCATATATAGGAAAGAAGATCTTGAGGATACTAGAGACTACAAATTTTCTAAACTTATTAATCCAACCAAGCACTAGGTAACAGACTCGTACTCGAGATACATGGTATATATATTTGTTACTTCCCAATAAAACTATAAAAATGATCATGTTTTTATTAATTTTTAAAAACATATTTTCGGAAAATTTAACCAACAGTTGTTACACTACATATTATTATAAATTTTATAATTTTATAAATAGTCACATTTGTGGCTTAACACCAATAAAATATTTATTATAATTAATATAGTTAAAAATTATGAGAATTTATGATGATATTTGTTGGTACAACTTTACTTTGACCGAATTTGATAATTTATAGTTTTGGACTTGGCGAAGTTGTTCCGCCATGGTAATTTCTCAAGTTCATACAAAGAAACTGCATGCGTTTTAATGTAAAGATGTACTTTCCTTAACATTATTAATTTTACAATATTGAAGTTGTGACGTAACTTTTTTTTTAATTTATAAATTTAATATTGACTTTATAATATTAATTTTAAATATTTTTAAATTTAAAATTAATATTAATTCATTTAATTTATGTTAATATAATATCATAAACTACTTAAAAAAATATCAATTACTAGTCATAAGATTTATTATTTTAAAATTTTAAATGAATTATGTTAATTTTAAGTTTAAAAATATCTTAAATTAATTTTTAAAAAATAATTATTTATCTTATAATTCTTAACGGAGGGTGCAACTATACAGATATAACTCGTTCTACTTAACTAACTATTGCATCGAGTTGGATCAGTAAATTACCTTATAAGTTAATTACTTACATATAAAATTGCACCGCTTTGTTATTTTTCAAAGTAATTTGTAACTAAGCTGTCACAATGTTTCAAATAATACTCTCATGTGTCGACTTGAGAATATTATTGAAAATAGTTAAAATTTGAGTTTCGTTCAAAATTAAGAAAATATGTATGTTATGTGCCAACTTATCAGGTGCATATCTCAAATGCAAAAATCAATCAAATGTATTTAAGGCTGTAAAATGAACTAAATAGTTTGGATTTGATTCGTTCTCGTTCGACTAAAAATTTAATTCGAATTCGACTCAAAATATAAACGATTTAAATATAAGTAAAATTTAAAATTCGATAAATTACTTGAATAACTTCAAATTATAATTTTCTATTGATGTTTAGATCATGTTCACTCAAAAAGTTCAAATTATTTGGGTTCAATTCGAGATTGTGTTCGACTCAGTAACTAAACGAATTTCAATCAAACTTTATTTTATACTCAATAAATTTTATAAATTAAATTTAAATAATTTAATATTCGATTTGATTTAATTTATTTACGCTCTTAAATGTACATAGTATTGCCGTATCCACATTTTTTGAATACGCGATTTTTTCTTATGATTGACTAGAAGAAATTCTACTAGTGATGATTAAAGCTGATCAAGTCCCCAAGTCATGCCACTGAAATCTAGATTTTATAGTTGACTTAAAAGGAAAAAAGAAAGACCTTTTTGGTATTACAAATCAATTTTCTTGTGAATGTCTTACCTTCTGACTTATGAGTACACTACTCCACTAAAAATTTATTTTAGACAATGAGTTTGTTTGGCTACCAAATGTTTGAAGAGGTGGTGTTTGCAATATTTGTAGCGTTCGACCTTTAAATGTATTTTATTAATTTTGGTGTGGTGCATTTTAGACATAAACGTTATATTTATGAGTTAAATAAATTATATTTAAAATAAATTGCTATTAGGTGAATAAATTTTTTTAAATACATTTAAACTTTCACACGCTATAAAAGCACCAAATATTATAAATACTGAGTAACCAAACATACACAATATATGCAACTATTTGTTTTGTACATGGCTAGAGGCATCAAACATACACAATATATGCAACTATTTGTTTTGTACATGGCTAGAGGCATGGATGCAAATTGACTACCATTTAATTAGAGACGCATTAAAAGTAGTTGATATGTTTTTTTATTATGCAATCATTAATAAATAAGACTTTTTCATGAAAAAGAAACCCGACAAATTGAATTTTTTTCGAAGAACATAGGCGAATACAATTAATTATAACCTCACAACTGTTAAGGTGAAAATCGACGACATTCTCAACCAGTCTAATTGGTGACAAGTGTGCCGCCACAACTTCGGCCTCCGTCAATTTTCACATTGAGAAGACATTAGACATATACCGATTGATGCCGAGTGGTGTCACTGTAGGTAATAAGTACTGCTAGGGTTTCTGGAGCTAAATCATGCAGTCCGAGGATAGTGTCATATATAGTGTGGAATGAAGGTTAGTGTTAATTGTAAGAAATAAAGGACGAAGGACCATGCCATGAAGTCTCATATGTTTCCACGTCATATACAACTTCCATATAAGACGGCCCTATTTCTTTTTCAGAGTAGTTAACTTCATTGATCTTATTTATTGAAGGCTGTAGGAGTATAGTAATGTGTGTGTTTTTTTCTTTTCTTTTCATTAAGTGGTCCACTCCACTGGCTAACTTGGTATGAGGCTGGCTTCATGAGAGAGCGATAAGATTGGTTTCTCATTAAGGTATTCCTTAGAAACGAATTGCAAAAGCATTCCGTCAAGTTGTTACCAATTTTAATTTGACCCTTTAACTTGTAAAAATCTCAATAGTGTTCAAGTTGCAATTTTGATTCAATTAAATCCTTCATGAATGACGCATGTTAGAATACCTATAATAGGCCTAGATATCGTTATAGGTTAATGAAATAACCTCAAATCCACAAGAGTTCTTATGGAGAATACCTACAGTAGGCCTATATATCGTTATAGGTTAATGAAATAACTTCAAATCCATGAGAGTTCTTGAATCCACAAGAACAAAATAATAAAACGAAGTTTTATTGAATTATTGATCAAAAGCTGACATGCCCAAAGGGTTATTATTGTTTATAGAGTAAGAAAACCCTAATAAAAAACCCTAAGTCGTATTGAGCCAAATAAATAACTAATATTAAATTGCAAAGAAAATTAGGTGACAACTTTTACAATTTGATCTATTCTTTAGAATAGTAAAAACGCATAAAAGCCATATCTCACATAGACCCATTAGACAAAGGTATTGGCTCAATCTTTTCTCTCTAATACTGCTAGTAGACCCATCAAAATATTTCAATCTTTCTGAAAACTCATCAAAAAATATATATATATATTTCTTTTGGGGCTGAATTTAATATTTTCTTCAAAGAAGTAGTCATGTCTCTTATGAAAATAGTTCGCATGAATGTCTCTGTAAGTAACTAAGCAGACAAAGCATTGACGCCCGATCTGAATTATAACCTACTACTAAAGAAATTTTATCTTGATGTACTGGGCTAAAAGTGCATGGTCTCTTTAACTGACGAGTAAAACTGATGTACTTCTCTTAAAAAGATTTAAATTATAACATTATATTTTAAAGGAAATAACGAAATTTGATTAGCTTTTAATAATAGTTAATACTTTTCATCAATGTGTATTTAAAATTGAACAAAAAAAATTCCATTTTAATTTTGGTTCCTTTTTTCCTATTTAAATATATTTGACTGTATATTTGTATAATAAGTTAGCACAGGTCAACAACGATTGAGCTGTATTTTTTACTCGCATGATGTGCAAACGGCATCATTCTTTTAAAAAAAGTGGTCCGATTGTCAGTTAGGATCCATCGTGGTTACTAAAATGTACTTAGGAGATCGGATATCAAGATTTTATCGTTTAATTTAGGGCACAATTCTAACACGGTCCATACTTGTCGATTCGGATATGCAGCCCTTGCTAGAAAAAAAGGGAAAGCTAAGGTTCGGTAGCTTTCAATATATAATAGCTAGTTGTCATTTCCTTTTATTTATATTATGGTCATTAGTCTCTTAGATTAAACCACTTGGAGGGCGAGGATGAACTCTAAAATTTTGTGCAATGATGGTTATATATGTGACATTGTGTAACAAAATCATCATCATGAAAAGAAATATTCCTTTCCTCTTACATTCTTCTTTCTATTCTTTCTCTTTTATCTCTTTCTCTCCGAGTTTCTTCAGATAGCCTAGCGACTTTTAAAATCAGAATAATATGAAGGGAAAGTAGGGTTTGGCAGAACTCTTAACTTACAACCCAGAATGTATCAATCCACACCAATCCTGGGTCCTAGGCCTAAACCAGCACTTTTTCCATATTCTACTAGCATAGAGCATGGTGCGGTTTGGTGTGATTGAAAATCTAAACCTAACATAAAATTGTTTTGATGCGGTTTGACAAATTCAAAATCGTACATGAAACCGCTTGTGATTGGTGCGATGCGGTTTCGGTTCCAAATTAAAATTAATTGAATATATACGTATTGAAAAATATATTTTCTATGAGAAAGAAATAACTGTGTTAGGTTACAATTTTGAAAATATTGTTGTCTAATTGAATGAGGTTGAGAAATTTTTGAATTTGCATAAAGAAGGAATATCATATTTCTTGCCATTTCCTGTTCATCTATTTTTTATGTAGGAACGCATAGTTTGAAAACTATAGTATTTTGACTTGAGACTAACTAAAAATATCACATTCAAAAGCCATCATATCCTAGGTTATACATAGTCACATAGACATAAAATATATCTAACTAATCTCACTAGAATCAGAAACTAAACTATAAGATATAGCACATACGATAAGATAAAAACATAATATAGTTAACCCATAGTTGAGAGCTCATATCAGAATCATTTCCAGTTTTTATTAAAGCAAGCATCTCCTTCATATTTCCATTGAAGATTTTCTCATTCATAATATCAAGGCGTTCATAGTTAGTATTGAAGATAATCATCAACATGCGGTGCGATTTTGGTGGTACCGTAGACTGCTGACCCAAAACCAAACTGCAGATGCAGTTTCTTAACCCTCATAAAATTGTCATATATGCTGAAACTGTTGATGCGATTTTATTGGTGCAATTTGATCGATTTTTGATACGATTTCGGGGACAAATTCGATTTTTTGCCCAACCCAATATTCTACACCCACATACACACCTAACCATAGGAATGATATTATACCCTATATACTTCCCACTAACCCCAAACCAACTCCACAAGCCCTATTATAAATTGCCCATCAAAAGACTAACTCCAACAGAGAGGCAGTTAAAAATCGATAAAGGGCTTATGTTATAACTGTGACGAGGCTTGGCACAAGGGGCATAGATGTAAAATTCAAATGTCTTTTCTCGTATTGGATGGTGTTATCCTTGAAGGATGTGAAGGATTGGAACAATTAGAAGTGCTAGGTGATGAGGTAATTGACAGTCTAGATGCAAGCCCATAATCAGACAAATCCTTATAAATCCTCATTGATGGTAGTAACAGTCACAACTTTATCCAGACTAGAGTAGCTAGGTACCTACCCTGGGTTAGATATAACACCTTCACCACAATTCTTTGTAATAGTGGGAAATGGTGAAAATCTAAAGTGTGAAGGGCATTGTAAGCAAGTTATATTTGAGGTCCAGGGTCATAAAGTCACTATTGATTTTTTTTATTTTTTTTTATCATAGTCCTACATGGCAATATTGACATTGTTTTAAAGGTTTCTTGGCAAGAAAGCTTTGGGGAGCTTAGAATTAATAATAAAAACTCCCATATAAAATTGACACATGAGGGATAGGAGATTTATTTATAGGGAGCTTAACCTGAAACAGAAATAGAGTCCATCTCTGCAAATCACATTTATCAATTGATCAGAAAAGGTGAACTTGCACAGTGCTTTATGTTGCAGTTACTTTCTAATAATAATGCCAACTCTAGAAATAGTTTATCCCTCTATAACCATTAATCAAGCCCTAACCCAAAAGACAACCTAGAAAACCATCCTAAACATCATATACCTAAAATAGAACAACTTTATCCACCTTTTATGACATTTTTGAGGAACCCCAACATTTACCCCCAAAAAGACCATTTGATCACCAAATACCCTTGGAGCCCAATTTTAAGCCAGCCAATGTAAAGCATTATAGGTACCCACACTATTAAAAGAATCAAATAGAACAGCAATTGCAAATCATGTTACAATTTGCAATAATAACAAAGTTCTTATAGTTCCCTAGTTCTTTTGGTCCATAAGAAGGATGAGACATGGAGGATATATGCGGACTATAGGGCCCTAAATGCACTCACTCTTAGGAATAATTATTCAGTGGTCCTGGGGTACCGTCACATGGTGTCACACACCACTCATGTGCTACCACTTTAACATTTAAAGTAAAATGACCCACTTTAAGTGTTAAAGTGACAACACATGAGTGGTGTGGGGCTGTAATATTCTGAACTTCCGAGATAGTTATAGTCCGAATTGATATACATAGATAAATATTGAATTACATCTTATATGTGTTATAAAATTTTCATATGTGTTTATTTTTGTGTTTTGTTTCAAGAATCTAACTTAAACAATTATTAGAAAAATAAAAATAAAATTTTAAAAACCTAAAACTAGGGTTTAGAGAAAACTCAAGCTCTAGTTTTAAAAACCCTAAGGCTTGAACCCTAAGGTTCAAACCCTAAACCCTAGAATATACTATTCATAAATACGTGTATAAATATAAAAATTATATGGATAAAATACGATAATAATACAAAAATTATACTGTATAAATATAAAAAAGTCAACTATGAATAGTAATTGTCAATTATAGCAACTAATATGCTTAATCTAAATTAAGACTAAACTAATACACTTAATTAAAATTAAGTCCAATCTAAAAATTAATTGGTGAATTAAGAAACTAATTTATCAAACAAGTTGCTAGTTTATTTAATGACCAATCTAACCTTGAACCAAGCTTGGTAAAAGATCATCAATGCCCCTCAAATAATGGGTTATTTAACCAACCAAACAAAATATTGTACTATTCCTTTGGTAGGCTAAGTTATTGACCAATTAAAAGCTAACATGTGTGGATATGTGATGTCACAAAAATGTGATCAATTCATGCATTTGACGACATTAATTGATCATGTTAGTCGACACTTTAGCGCGGGGGGGGGGGGGGGGGGGGGGAGGGTTGATGCTCTTGCCTTTACTTTGCTTGGAAGAAATGGAACAAAGACCAAACTACCCTAGCTTTGGTTTTCCTATAAATAACAAGCTTAGTTCACTTGTTCTATCATTCATTTCCAAAGCTAAATCAAGAGTAAAATCACTCTCTATAGCTACTATTCATAGTTATAATTCAAGTATTGAAATTTGCAAAGAAATAGTTAAAACTTGCAATCACAAAATGTACGATCCTTAGTCGTTGTTATGTTTAATTTTTCTTTCAATTTATAGTCGATAAAACTCAAGAACGCGAGTCGTAGCCATGTACGATCTTTCGTTCTCCGTGTTCCTTATGACTTGAGCAAGTCGTTGTTATGTCAATTTTCATTTCATAGTATAGAACTAAAGCTCAATGAGTGCAAGTCATAGTCATGTATGATTTTTCGTTCTTTGTATTCTACATGTGTTCTTGAGCAATAGTTAAAGCTTAAGGTATCATGTTTTATCAATTCAGTCAAAGAAATATTGAAACAGTTTTGTGCAATCCCCTTACTGTCAAAATCTATTTAAATTAGTAAGGAATTTCGAACTTTGGTCTAGATATAAATTGTTGAGACGAAAGTTATGAACATGTGAAATTTTGAATGTCTCAAAAATATTTTAAAATGAAAAAATTATGGCTGTTTAACTGAGTCGAAATCTGACAACCAATGTTGTTGTCCACTTTTTTAAAAGTGCCTTCAAAATGAGTTTTTGAATTAACAAATGTAATATCTCAAATATTTCAAAAATGATATGACAAGATCTAATTAAGGTTGTCAATTCAAAATCTAAGAACGATTGTTCGAGCATACCTTAAGCTATCTTAAAGACAAAATACGACTTAAAACTACGATCGTATACAACTAAGAGGTTACAAATCTTTAACCTAATTTGTGTTATATGAATAGTAAAGCTTGAATTTAGCTTTTAAATGTGCTATGTGAATTATCTATGTGTAGAATTTTGTGTTTTGGTTTGAGTAGTTAACCTTTACACTTATTAAAAATCAAAAAATAATTTAGGACAAAAACCTAAATTAGAAAAAAAGTTAAACCCTAAACCCTAGGGTCTAAACTCTAGGAAATAACCTAGGCCCTCGAGCAAAACGTGAAGGTCAAATTGACATTTTGTTTTAAAATTCATCCTTCCCACGTTTTGAAAACACGAAATAATCAGCAAAATTTTTTTTCTTGAAAAACGTGTTAAAGCACTATTAAGGAAGAAACATTTTTCATTCGTTTGACTGTTTTTTTCATCTGTAGAACTTCTCGTATTTCACAACATAGTGTTAATATGAGGTTTAGATGTCAGGGAACCAATAAAAGTTTTTGGGGAAAAAGGCGAAAAATGCACAATTTACGAGAAAACGTTTGTTGTCTTTCTGACTGTTCTTTTCGACGTTTTGACTTTTTACATTTCACGAAATAGCGTTTATATAAAGTATAGATGTTATTTAGCCAATAAAAGTTTTACTCGAAAAACGTGTAAAACACTATTCATTCGAAAAACTTTCTTCCGAATTTTGAAAATTCATATTCCTGAATAGCGTTTTTATTGACAGTAGATGCATTTTTACCAATAAATTTTTTACCCAAAATAATTTTGGGAGAATACTATTCATGTATATGGGACGAATACATAGCGAATACGGAAGGAATACGAAGAATAATAAAAGTATACTGTAATGTATAAATACGAGAATTATACGGAAGATTATATGAGATTAATACAAGATTAATATGAGGTATAATACACGTAGAATACGAATATTATATGATGTATTATACGTAGGAAATACGTATAAATACTAATGTATTATACTATTTAATTAATTAGTTGAAATTAAACTAGGTTATGTGTAACTAAGTTAGTGTAACCAAACTAGGAAAAACTAGCACGATTACACTAACTGAAAAAGAACTAGCACGATTTGTTTGGAACTAAAGCCAAGTGAAAATGAATCGACCAATCAGAAGAAGGGTGATGTAAGCGATAATGTAAGCGCTAGGGTGCAAAGTGTAATAAGCTGGGGTAAAAATGCGATTAATGAAACTTGATTTTTCTATAAATAGGAAGCTAAGCTCTTCATTTTTCTCATGATTTTCAAGAGCAAATTCAAGAGCAGAAATACTCTCTATATATATTCTACATAGTTATAATTTAAAAAAATTGTAAAGAAATAGTTAAAACTTGCAATAATAAAAGGTACGATTCTTAATCGTTATTATGCTTAAATTTTTATTTTGTCGATGAGGCTCAAGAACATAAGTCGTAACCATGTACGATTTTTTCAAGTCGTTATAATGACCAAATTTTATTTTATTTTATCCGTGTTCTTCGTATGTTCTTAAGCAATTATTATAAATTATTATAATTCAATTTACAAGTCGTTATAATGACCAAATTTTGTCAATTATAAAGTGTTATAATCATATATGTAAGAAGTTATAATGCTCAAATTATTTCAAGTATGAAATTCAAAAGCTCAAGAACATAAGTCGTTACCATGTACGATGTTTCGTTCTTTGTGTGTTCTTGAGCAAAATTCATAATTTCTTACATAAGTAGATTTATGATTTTGTAATTTAGTGTTATGGGATGATGAAACATGATGGCCTTGCTAAATAATGCTTGTGGCATCAAGTTTTAGTAGTTGAAACGAAAAACGATGAAACTTTGTTCTTCGTGTTTTTCGATTCGTTCTTCGTGTTCTTGAGAAAAAGTCATAAATCATACATAAGTAGGTTTATGATTTTGTCATTTTTATGTTATGAAGTGTTATGGATTGTTAGAACATGTTATATTAGCAAAGTAATGCTTGAGGTATCATGTTTTACCAATCGCATCAAAGAAAGATAAGTCTAATATACTCGCAGACTGTTTTTGCTAAAATCTAAAATTTTAAAGTCCGAATCTGCCTTAGCAACCTAAAGGAAAGTTGTAGATCATGAAATTTTAAGCAATTTGGACTCAATAATCACTTCAAAATATTTTCGTATAATAAAGTTATGACTGTTGCAATAAAAGAGGTCAAAGCTGAAATTTTTTAAGGGCATTAATTCAGATTTTAAGGCTTAAAAATGAGTTTTCGAGTTAACCAACTTTTCAATTAATTCCACCTATGGAAATAGTCTAGTTAAATTTTTCTAAGACTTATTCAACAGAAAATATTGATAAACTAACATTCGGGGTCGCGTAACCCTTTTTGTAAGCGTTTAACGATTTCCTGAGAAACCCTAAAACAGTTTCAAGGCAAGTTTTAAACCTTTATATATTATTTGTGCAAGTCTTCTATCTCTTGCTATGTGCTACTTGTGTAGTATTGTTATAATGATAAATGTGATGTGTAATGTCATGTTGATATGTGAAGTCTTTAACTAATATTTACAAACATTCTAGCTTTATGTGTTATGTTTACGAGTTATGAATATGATTTATATACTTTGTATGTCAATGTGATATAAATTGTTGGAATGTGAGTTATATGTGATATTAAATGGAGAATTATGTTCAGTCAAGGCATGTTAAAGTTTATATGAAAGCATAAACTGCGTATGTGTTATATGTTAGACTTGCTGAGCCGTCGTGCTCATTCTTGCGAATAAAATCTTATTTCCAGATTAAAGATGAACGTTAAGAAGATCATGAATGTAAAGATGAAGCGTAGATTAGGTTTGCATGTTTATTACTTGTATTTCTATAAGTCATAATGACTGTTGTAATACGAACAAACAAACATGTAATCGAATATTAAATGAATGATATAAATTATTATAATCAGAATGTTGTTATGTCTTTATTTCGATATAACTTAGAAATGTTAAGACTTAACATAGTATTGATAATGATATATTTATCTAGATGAGGATCGGTAAATAATTTGTGAGTGTTATACATCCGAGACAGGACTAAGCGATGTTAACTGGTCAAATCCATCGTTAAGGTTCCTCGGACCCAGGTATAACTCGTTATTACTATCCTGAATGTTAGATAAGTAGAATTATTGATATGAAGAAATATCACTATAAACAAATGTGTTTTGAGTGAGGATTTTAACTAGTTGGGTAATGTTCTGTACGAAAAGAGAATTTTGCACCGGACAAAGATACAACCATTTGTCGCGGATAAATATGCAAACATTTATCACAGGTGAAGATAAAAACATTCACCGCGAGATTCTCTGTTCCCAAGAGTCGTCCTAATGATTTAATATCGTGGATATTAGAACATATAAAGTTATAGAATATTTAAATCTTAAGATTAAAATGAGACCATTATATATGGTGTTATCCATTTATACGGATGAAATACAAGTTGATACTTGTATAAATAATGAGACTGATATCAAGTTAAGATACAAGGACAAAGTTAAGAGAATTTTTTAATGTATAGTCTAAAATAAGACTAATTCAACCAATATGATTATGGAATCATTGGTTAAGTCGATAGGTGTATGAAATTAATGTACAAGGTCTGCCGTATAGTAAGTGCGGGGATTTTGGGGGCGTTACAGCAAATTTTTCGAATAAAACCACATATGAAAATAGTCTAAACAAGCTATAAAAACATTTATTAAGAAATAAAATTCGATGAATTAACATTCAAGTACGCGTAAACAATTATGTTGGCATTTAACGCTTTACTGGAAAAACCCTAAATTGTTTCAAGGCAAGTTTTCTATCCTTAACTTTTGTTTACTTGTTTTTTATGTGATTTATACATCTGGTACAGAATAACGTGTTATAAATCTTTGATATTAGAGTTATTACTTCTTGTTTCGACATAACTTGAAAAATGAAATGCTTATTCGTGATATATTTCGAACCATACTTTATTTTATCAAACCAAGTTATCTTGGGACGATCTTGACATGTGAAGAAAACTGAGATGAACAAATATGTATCACTGTTCATGATTTGTCTAGTGTAGTGTATATTATGCATAACATAGGATGTTGTTAGTTTGATCCCCTTTCTATATCCAACACAAAGAACAGTTCAAGGTCTAACCACCACTCAGTCTTACTATGTTAAAATATTTGTAATATCAATTGGTATGCCATAAATCCTTGCAATCCATATCAGTGTGAGTTCACTTATATGTTATGTGCTAGATTTATTGAGCTATTGTATGCTCACCCTTGCAAATAAACCTAAATTACAAACAAACACGAGAGCTCCGGCTCTAAGAAGAAGAAAGGAAAGAAGAAATGCGTATATTAGTTTACATGCTTTAATAAATTGCTTGTCTTTTTGTTTTAAAGTCTTGATGACTTATGTAATATAAATAAGTAAACTGTGTAACCGACTCTATATTAATATATATCGTTTCATCACATATTCTTGTCATGTCTTTTCTTTGATAAAAACTTAGAATTGATAAACTTAACATAGTATTGATAATGATTTATTTATTTGGATGATGATTGGTAAATGACTTGTAAGTACTGTAAGCCTCCGAGACAGGACTACTCGATGTTAATTGGTCAAATTCATCGTTAGGTTCCTCGGACCTAAGTACAAACTTATTATTACTATTCTGAATGTCAGATAAGTATGATTATTGATATGAAGAGATATCATTATAACTAAATGTATTTCGAGTGATGGTTTTAACTAGTTGGGTATGTTTTGTACGGACAAAGAGAATTTTTGTAAGATCCCGAATTTTATGAAATACAAAATTTAATTTTTCTTCATATATATATTTTTTGAAACAGTAGGTGGTTAAATTGATAAGGTTAAAAGTTAAGGATGTTATATGCAAATTTTATTATGTCGGACAATATTCGTTTGGTCGGAGAATATTCATTTTGTCGGGGAATAATCGATTCGTACGACGGCGCCGAAATAACAAAGTAATGGTGGACCCCCACAACGAATTATTGTCGGATATAGAAAGCGACATACGTAACCTTTCTAAATAAATATAGTCAACGATACTATCACATTAAACTGTTAAAATACCCGGTAGTAAAGGAATAGTAGCACACGGTATTACATAGTAGCACACGGTATTGCACAGTAACACACGGTATTGCACAGTGTTTCATATTATTAAACTGATAAAGTGGTTATTGTACTATATTGACTTTATTGAACCAATAATTGTCACATGCATAATAATTCATATTATTGAGCTGATAATTGTCACAGTAGCATATGCACAATAATTCACATTACTGAATCAATAATTGTCATTACACAGTAACGTGTTATTTTCTTATTTATTTTCAGCATTATTGTTATCTCTTTTAGGATATTGATTAAACTGTTGTATTCTATTATTAGTTGATTTTTTTATTTATCTAACTCGAAAAGTTAACTACACTGCATTTACAACAATTAGCCATAATAATGAATAATTGTGAATTATTGTTGAATAATTAAATTGATAAAGTTATTTGTTTTTATTATGATAAATTATATAAAGTTATTTGTTTTTATATATAAAGTTAATTGATTTATTTAAAGTTAGTTGTTTTATATATAAAGTAAATTGAATGGTATAGATTAAAAGATGATCTTTAAATGAATGGTTTAGATTAAGAAAATCTTAAAAGATGAAATGAGTGATATGGATTAAATATTATCTTGAAATATACAATTTGGATTAAATTAGAAAATCTTGGTGATGATAAGATTTTTTGCTATAAATAGAAGCCTTAACTTAAGGATTTTTCATAAAAAACTTCTTTGTTTATTCTTTCTTTCACTCTCCAAATATTTCTTTGTATAAGTTTTCTTTGAGTGTGCTAAAATCATCTTGAGTATTTGTAAAGATCTGTAAGTGTACGAGTACTGATCAAGTAAGTCTTTTTATAAAAGTTATATAAGTAACCACACACATCACATGATGTTTATAAATCTTCCTTTAGAAGACTCTTCCTTTAGAAGATTCATTTTGAAAAGCTTCCTTTGGAAGATTTATTTTGAAATATTATTTTCTTCAAAAATTATATTGAAGCTATTCTACTTTATTTTATTAAATCACTTTTGATGATTTCATACGAATTGGTATACACCATAAAATTATATATGGTAGTTACTAATTAAATTATAAAAATATAGGTTGACCAACTTCATATCCAGTCACGTGATAAGGTAAGGGATACCGTCTTTTTCATCTTCCATTATTCAAACTTACTATGGTAAGGGATTATCATTATTTGATTTTCGAAAATAATATCATTTTTTTTACTCGTAAGATGTGTCATTTATCTTCATATATTAATTTGTGGGAATAACCTGACTACGCGGACTACCGCATGTTTGGTGAATAACCTTTCGTATTCATTCCTTATTAATTTGTAGGAATAACCTGACTACGCGGACTACCGCATGTTTGGTGAATAACCTTTCGTATTCATTCCTTATTAATCTCTGAGAATAACCCGACTACGCGGACAATCACATGTTTGGTGAATTACTCTTCGTAGTCATTTATTATTTGTCTCTTGTTGGAAAAGTTTCCTGAAATGATTATATATTCTTTAATAGTTTGCGCTTCATCTAATATCATTTTGAACTGAACCTTCCTATTTTTCTAAATCTTTCTATTGAACCTTAACTGTTATTCTGAACTGTGGATCTTAAATATCATTCTTGAATTTTAGTCCACATTATGTTGACAATTTGGACATTATTTGAATCTGTACAAAGAAAAATCATAAACTTTCGATAATTATTGATCATATTGTTTCTTCTGATTCATCATCTATATCACGGTTGTTATTCTAATCATCAAGAAACATGTTATTGTGAATATCTGTGGCCTGGGGCACAGATAATAGGATAAAGACGATATAATTGTTGTGTCTTTTAGGGCACGTGGTGAATATTTTCTTTGGTCTGGGGCAAAGATGAACTGTTGTTGGTATGATTATGATGACCAAAGGCTGAAAACTGGTATAATCATTACCGTTGGTGTTATATTTGAATATCTTTGGCCCATAATGCAAAGATGAACTATTGACTGGCATGATTATAATCAGGAACTGTAAATTTATATTATCATGACCAGTGGTGTTTAAGATGATAAGAGTTGATGATATTTTTCTCAAAAAGAGACGCGAGTAGACATCATAGTCTACATTATTCTTCTAATAGATTGCTTTCCGCTGCTATTATTGATATATAGCTTATTGTCTATTATATTCAATTAAGAACTCAACTGTTGAAGGCTAATGATAATTTAATTGTCATTATCTTAGTCATGATATTTCTTACTGGGCTATTTGAGCTCACCATTTCTTTTGTTCCATTGTTTTTCAGAAAATGAAAGAATAGTC
Source organism: Hedera helix (assembly GCA_947179155.2). Taxonomy (NCBI): domain Eukaryota; kingdom Viridiplantae; phylum Streptophyta; class Magnoliopsida; order Apiales; family Araliaceae; genus Hedera; species Hedera helix. The sequence goes on from OX359287.1 coordinate 26,177,215, forward strand.
GGGTCTAGAAGAGGAATGAAGTGACGGTCCGAGAGATAGCTATTGTAGTCTTCACATGTTGTATATAGTGTGGCAATAATAGTGAAGACTTAGTTATGTATTATTGAGTTCCGTATTTCTGTTCTATGTACTATTTGTATTAGAAATTGTGTATTTTATGGCGTCTCAAATTGGGCTATGTAGGCCTAGATTTAGGGGCGTCACAATTTTACACTGGACAAAGATATAAACGTTTGTCACAGATAAAGATGCAAATATTTATCACGGGTAGAGATACAAACATTTACCACGAGATTCTTTGTTTCCAAGAACCGTCCTAATGATTTAATGCCGTGAATCTTAGAAAATGTAAAGTTATAGAATATCTAAATCTAAGGTTAAAATGTTATGAATGAGTATTAAACCCCTTGCATCGATTACAAAGACTTGGTATGAAATAATGAAATATATTTGAGAATTAAGATAATAATTTTGTTTATGAATAAATGAAATCATCTATAAACCTAATGATTTAACATTTATAATGAGCATCAAGTCAGCTATAGTAAGTATAGTGATTTGGAGGCGTCACTGAGACACCATGTAGCAGGTGCTCTAGGAGCATTTAATAATTTTTTCACTCTTAGGGAGAAATTCCCCATTCCTATAATTGATGAGCTACTGGATCAGTTAAAGGATCATCATTTTATTCTAAGATTAATTTTAAATCTGGTTACCATCAAATAAGAATAACTGAAAAAGATGTGCACAACACTATTTTTAGAACATATTTTGGCAATTTTGAATTCTTAATGATGTCATTTGAACTTACAAATGCCCCCTCAATATTTCAAGCTACCATGAACACTACTTTTCAGCCTTTCTTCAGAAGATTTGTGATTATTTTTTTAATGATATCTTGGTGTTCGGTAAGGATTTAAAGTCTCATCATGTGGATCACTTATTTCAAGTACTCACTTGTCTCGGAGATAACAGGTTGTCTGCAAAGCTTTCCAAATGCCAATTTGCAACCACCAATATTGATTAACTGGGACATGTGATTTCTCAGAAGGGAGTCTAACCAGATGCCAACAAGATTAAGGCCATGATAAATTGGCCAACTCATGTGAATCTCAAATAGCTTATGAATTATTATACTTTTTTTTTTTTATTTCATAATAGTAAGACTTTTCAAAAGAAAAAATTTGTTCTAGTTTACTTGATCTTTGCAACTCTTAGGACATGTTTCCAAATACGGGTTGTTGGGTCTTGGTCATGGACCATAGACCTACACCGCACCAAGGCCCACCATGAGTAAGACGATGCGGGAATATAGTCCTAATCTTTATGTTACGTTTGAATTGAAAGAATAAATATGAGAATGGAATAACTCATTCCTCTGTAATGAAAAAATTATATTTGGTTATTCTATTGAAATAGAATAGACCATTCTCATTCTTCCCAAATTAATGAATTTTATTATTTAAGAAATGATATATAATGACTCATTCAAATTAAAATGGAATAAATTATTTCTTTCTTTATTTTTATTTTTTTCTATTTTATTACTTCACTTATTTTATTTTTTCAATACAAACGTAGCATTAGACTCAAAGTCCGGTCGAGCATTAATTACCCTATGGGCCTAACACTTGTATTTACATACTCAAATGGATATTGACGTTAAGATATTCATATTTTCAATTGATAGGAACACGCTTAATCTAATATTTTATTAAAACCATCACGAAGTTACTTACAAATAATTTGGTTATCATAATATGATTATAAATAATTTAATTGGCAACTTGTTGTAATCCAATTAGAGTATTAATGATTATTTCACCAGATATTAATGTATTAATTAAACTATTAATTTTACAATCACCAAATGTACGAGGCAATTGTTAAGTCCAAAATAAAAATGAGTTAATTATCTAATAAAATATATAAAAAAATTCTATAAAAAAATATTCAGCAATAATGAGCTTGCATTTAATTAATATTATTATATACTTTTGCTCTTAGACCTTTATTTTATTTAGATTCAAATGAGTATATTGACGCCACTTTTAAAAAATACGATTAAAGGCAATAACTTAGTAATATTAACTCTTTTTTTTATTGTGCAAGTTCGAGTTTATTTAGAACAAAGTAGGCCAATCAACAGTTTTTGATATAATTTATAAAGCAAATAAAAACTATTTTTGAAATTTAAAGTGTAAATCTTCGGTTTTATTAATTGAAGTGGTGGAGTTTTGTATGTGAAGCCATTTTATTTTAATTTGAGAGACAAAAGGAGGATAGAGAAATTTTGTGGCTCGACCTAGACGAGGTCACCAGGGTATGAAGTGAAGTTTCAATCAAAACCTCCTTGGGTTTATATAGGGGAAATTTTGGCTCATAACGACACACTTACCTAAACAATTAAAAAAAAAAAAAAGAGCATGTGGTTTCATAAAATTTATTATTATGATGTTATTGAGTTTATTAAATTTAGAATTATGTAATTAATTTTTCAATACACACACACACACACACACACACACACACATATATATATATATATATATATATTTGCAGAAAATTGTAAATGACTTTTACCTCAAAACATTGTAAGAATTTTTGTTGTGTATTAAATTTTGAGAATTTAATATCAACTCCTTAATTAGTTGTATCATAATAAAGAGTGGGTTATGAATACAAATTATACATAAAAAATTGTGTATAAAGAGTATAAAAAAAGAGAATTACTATTTTCACAAATAAAAATTGATATTTTTATAAAATCTCACATATAAATGTGAAACTTATTTACTATTCATGTAAGAGGGATATTGTAAAACTTTATTTGTGTAAATATCAATTTCCTAAAAAAGATTGAGAATAGAGAGTGGGACCTACTTACTATGAGATGTTTTACATATTTTCACCGTTACGCAATACATGAGGTCCAACCTACGTTTGTATACAATTTTTTGTATATAGTTTGCGCATATAATATTATTCTATAATAAAACTTAAGCACAATGGTAATGCTATGAACAAAAATAGAAAAAATTGAGAAAACAAAATAGGTAGCGGGACTTACTATTAGATGTTTTACATATTTTTATTAAGAGTAATGCTATAGACACAAATTATACATAAAAAATTGTACACAAACAGTATTAAAAAAAAGAGAAAAAAATTGGAACTGAGATCTCCCATTTGATATTTTACACATTGCTATTGGTAAAAAATACATTAGTTCTATTCTTTTTACACAACTTTTTATATACAGAGTTTGTGCACATAATATTATTCTTTTATTAATATATACAAAATACTTGAATTCTATCTTTGGTACATAACTTTTATATAATTTGTACACATAATATTCTGAGCACATTGACTAATTTGCCATACTCTAATTATTAAATGTCAAAGGAAATGATAATGTACACCATCTTTCATCATTCACGCTTTATTGGAATGTTAAAAATAATGTAAATTTTGGTATATGATGGAGTGCACTTAGTAAAATATGAGTGCATTTATCATTTTTCTAATAATTAAATGTACACTATTTCTTTAGATTCAATTTGTTGTGGAAATAAATACCATAAATTCCATTGGGGGAGGGGGGAACTGAAAAAGGCATACAAAAATTCGAAAAACATAACATATGAGAAATAAAAATTATTGAAATTTGCTTTATTTAGCACATCGATTTGGAAAAGTTCTCTTTTTGATTTGATATTCGTTATTTGTTTGAAAGAATTTTAACTTGTAGATTCATTACAGCTGTAATCTTTTAGTAACATATTATAATTTTTAATATATTTCAATCATTTGACATGTATCAAAAAGAAAAAGAAAAAATTATAACAGATAATTATTTTCTAGACCCCGAAATCACTGCCTCCCCATAATTTCCTTGACTAACAGATAATTGCCTTTTCATTTGACCAAAACATAACTTGCTACAAAGCTTACAACCTCTTTGCCGGAATCAATGACGGAGGTAGAAAATTTGTCGAGGGTGGACAATATTGTAACTATAAAAAAAGAGTTGAAAAAATATTTAAAAAATGACCATAATAAAAAAATAATTAATATATATTATCAGAGTAAATAAATAAAAACAAATCCAGTAAAATTCCAAAAAATAAAATAAAATCAGTATAGAAATTTATTTGAGACTTCATTCCTTAAAATTCTTTTAGCATCAACTCAGTTTTAGCAAGTTATGTTTTGGTCAAATATATTTGTTGAGGGTGGACAATAGAAAATTGTTTTAGCATCAACTCAGTTTTAGGAAATTCACAATGAAAAATATAATTTGATGGAGATTGGGGACATACCTAAGTTAAAACGTGTAAAATAAAATATTGCCGGATAACCAATGAAATTGAAATCTCTTCCATTTACTTTAGGTTCAGCCCTAAAATTTAAGCCTACACTTTTTAAATGAATAAAAAAAAATTCTATTTCTGTTTTACAAAAATAATATATTTTTGTTTCACATTTACACATAATTTTTTTAAATGTTTAACTGAGTAGTGATAACCTAAAAATGAAATTGTGTTCATAAACGTTACCTCATTTTATATTACTATAAGAAAATAATGAGACTTTTTTGTGGAAGAAAGTGAATTTAGAAGTGGTAAATACTCCATCAATTCTAAATTATAAGATAAATATTGACTTTCTAAAAATCAATTTGTGATGTTTTCAAATTTAAAATTGACATGATCCATTTAAGTTTTTGATAATAATAAATTTAATAATTAGTAGTACTTTTTAAATAGTTTATGATATTCATAATTGTATTAATATAAATTAATGCCAATTTTAAATTTAAAAATATTTAAGGTTAACTTTTAAAAAATTAATATTAATTTTATAATTTAAAATAAAATAATAATAAAAATTTCGAGCTAATATATATATTTAAGGATGGTCAATTGACGACCCTTGCCAAGCCTAGATCCGTCCCTGGCTGGAATGCCGATCAAGAAAAGAATGCCTTATGGAAGTGCCTGATGAATAGGCGGTAAATTAACATGCCATCAATTGAGTTGGACCCAAGCGACTGTAGAAGTTTGTGCTTATATGAAGTCATCATCTTATATTAATATTTAATAATTTATAATTGCTTAATGTTTTACTAACATTGACCTTATAATTTATAATTATCCTTGAAACTTTTAAGATGTTTTACCAAATATGGGTCGAGCTGTGGTCATAGACCGAGCCTGACCACAGACCTACACCGCACCATGGTTCCAGCACGAGTGAGACGAGGTGGGCATAGAGTCAAAGTCCGGTCGAGCAAAGCCCTAATATATTTATGTTTTCAGTTGATAGGAACCCAAGGAGTATTATTTAAAGCCATCATGAAGTTAATTACCAGTAATCTGGTTATCATAATATGATTCTAAATAATTTAATTGCCAACTTGTTGCAATCTAATTACAATATTAATGACTATTTTACCCGATATTCATGTATTAAATTATTAATTATACACAATCACAAAATGTAGGAGGCAATTGTTAAGTCCAAAAATAAAAAATAGTTAATTTATCCAGTAATATACATAAAAAATTTCAATAAAAAAGTACCAGCAATAATGAATTTGTAATATTTAAATTCTTGAAAAATATTAATTTGCCAATGGGAAACAGGTTACAATGAGGCACAGTCCTTTGGCAACATTAAAATTGTATACATTCATAGCTGGAAAATTATAGAATGGATTTGATAACTGGAGTCATTTAGTTCTCGTAATAGCTATTGAACCCCAAACTTTTTTTTCTATATTTATCATAAATTGATTGAGTGTTTAACTTAGTAGTGATTAACATGAAAATGAAATTGTGCTGAAAAAGTTAAGGACAATATATGTCATTTAATACTATTATCAAAAAGAAGTTTTTACTTATTTATTTATTTTCTTATTATTATAAATGGGAGTCTTTTTTATGTGGAGTATATTCCCTTGCCAAAAGACACCGAAATGAACAAGATAGTACAAAAAGTTGTAAAACTAGAACAAACTAAAGTCCAGCAAGATAATAACCCCACATATAATCCCTACATTTTAACCATGTAAATACTGTGTGATACAACAACAATCGAGTAGATCTAGTACCCGTTACTAAAAAAAATCCAATCAATTAGAGATGGCGGCAAAAATCCATACTATAATTGGAATGTACCATATTTAGAGACGAGATATTTAACGCGTTACCTATAGTACTGTACAAGTTGATACGCACAACATCTAGTATTCATCGTTTATGACTAGGAATATTGGGGTATAATCTCACTTGCTTCCTTAACTTTTGTCTTTCAGTGTCAGTTCAACAAAGTATTTTTGCTCTAGTTCTTTCCGATCTCTACGCATTTTACCAGCATAAGTAGTGATGTCGTAGAGACAGAAATGGTTGTACCATGGCTGACAGGCTCATCTCAACCAAATCTGTCATTATATACATGACCCTGTATATGGATCCCAGTGGTTGTGGACACCGACTGAGAGGGAATGAGCTGATGGTGGACTCAGCCTGACGGAGGAGCCACTCGATAGTTTTGCTATCAGTGGCCCATTTCCTAGTGACCTGGAAGATTCTAACGGCGCATGTGGTCGGAATGTACGTATAGCCATTGCACATGTCGGTGGCTAACTTTGCTCATTAGGTATATTTTGGACAGAAGTAATGGAATTGATGAAGAGGCATTGCGCTGGAGTTTGGATTTTGACTAGTTGAAGTGGCTTTGTGCCCTATATAAACCCATTTATGAGATTAAAATAATGGGTAGAGAAATTTAGGACTTGAAGTAGATGGTCGGAGTACTAGGGTTTATATAGAAAAGGTGTTTACATCACAAGAAAAACAAAACGCGTTTCTTCCGAGAAGAAAAAAAGACTGGTAGGAAAACATTCTTTCTACGGAAAAATGACCAACTGAAAAAAAAACGCTCTCCGCGTTGTATAAAGATAATAAAATTATTTATGAATAAGTATAAATACACAACAATTAAACATTATATTTATTTATACCATTAAAAAGTATGATATGACATTAAAATATATATTATATTCTACTTTTTAATGGTGTAAATAAATATAATTTTTGGTGGTTGTATGCGTAAATTTATCCATTATTTATTGCTACTTTAATTGGATTCTTATGTTGCAAGACAAATAGAAAAACGTATTTTCCGAGTAAAAAAGACGTGTAAAAAAACGTTTTTCCAAGAGGCAAGGAACTGGACCTGAGTATGGCATAATGGTAATTATTGGGAAAGCTGAGTATGGCGCCATGCGTGGTCAACGTCAGGAGGCAAGGAATTGGAGCTGAAACGACGCCGTACAAGGACTCAATAGGCATAGGCGACCGCGCAATGTGCGGGGTGCATGAATCATGAGTAGCTAGCGTACGACGTCGTTTGGGCGGCCAGGAGCAGCTAAAACGCGCACTTTGTGTGGATGCTAGTGGGAATCAGATTTTTGGCGCTGAAATCGCGGCGTTTTGGGCATGCAGCAGGAGTAAAACCGCGCAGTGTGCGGTGTATTGATTTTCTGCCCTTAAGAAGCGTTTGGTAGCACGGCTGCGCCGGTTGATCAGCTTGTTCGCGATGTTTGCTTGTTTTTTTACTTTTAATTGTATTTTAAATCCTATTTTGATTTGGAAAAATTGAAAAACCTATAAATATATTATATAAAGGTCAGGTTATATAACTTAGGTATAATTAGACACAATTAAATATTAGGAGCAAGGATTTCATCTGATCTGAAGAAAAAATCAAGATGGGATTGCAAGGATTAAAAATAGAGATTGGGGATTGCGCTACAAATTAGATTTTTCTCTCTAACTCTCTTTTTTAATTTGTATTCGTGAACATGATGGGTAATTTTATGAATTTGATTTCTTTTTCAGTGTTGAGCTAATTTTTAATCAAGATTACAATGGAGCCAATGTGTAGTTTAAATTAATTCTCTTTCTTTTTAATTATATTTGATTTTATATGAATTGTTTATCATATTTTGGGCATTCAATTATTAATTAACTGTTGTAATTATGTGACAATCTATATGAAATTGACGAATGGATTATAGATTTTGGTCTAATTATTTTGTGTGTCAATGTATTAATTAATTGCGGATAATTAATGAGATAATTTATATGAAATTGAGAAATGAATTATACATTTAGATTTGAATATGATAACATATGTTTGTGCTTTTTGCGTCGATAAAATTCATGATTCGTGTATAAGATATAGATATACCTATATGTCTTATGTGACCTTAAAGAGAATCCCATCTTCAAATCATTGTTAATTTAATTCACATAGAGATATAATGACTTATTTAACTAGGATGTTCTTTATAATTATGTTGCCATAATGTCAGATTTATAGAGATTTGTTTATATAACATTGAGAGATGCGTATAAATACTATAAACAATTATCGATTAACAATTCTATATAATTAATTAATTAAAAATGGATTTAAGATATTTAAATAAAGTATTGGAGGACATTGTAATCTTAATGTTTTTAATCTGATTTTAATTCTTGTCATTAGATTAATTTAATTAATTATTTTAATTAGATTTTATTTTATAGTTTAATTCAATTGTTTAAATAAAATTCATTTGATATAAAATTAGTAATTGATAATTATTATTAAATAATTCTCAATGGAAACGATACTCTTCTTGCCCGTATATTATTAGTCAATCGCGTATACTTGCGTGTATTTTCTAAGTAGTAAATTAGGCAAACAAAAGTTCGTCGCGATACGCGATAAGGTGGTATGATAATGGTTATTCTCGTGACGAAGGATTTTGGGCCGCTTCTGAGCTATCCTCATACTTTCTTCTCGGGTCTTTTATTCATTTTAAGTTGTATATTCTTCCTGTTACTTAATTATTATATCTTTAATTCTAATATATGTTATTAATATGTTATATTTTTTTTTATTGTATTAACAGGGTGACGATATCGAGCAGGGTGTCAATGACAAGTAGCGTGATGATGACGATGATTTTCAGACACCAGAGTCGATCCTCACCCAATGATCCTCCTCATGCTGATTGTTAGACTTTACAAAATTAGCCCGGGCTGGTTAGTCGATCAAAAAACAGGCTTTGGGTCTTCAAAATTTAGCCCATGAAAATTTGGGCCGTTTTGACCAAGTCCACGGGCCATTTTTTTAAATATTTTTTTTTTAGCATTTGACATCATTAACAAAAAAAAAATTGTTAAACTTTTTTGTGAGTATATAAACCAGCTGTTTGAGGTACATTCCATTCATTTGTTTTAACGTTGCAAATGCTTTTTTTCTTAAAAAGAAAAGACAATGTTTAATCTTGTAACTGTTAGTCAACCTACCCAATAAACTAATGCAAGAATGCATGATAGTTATTTATTAGAAACTCAATTAATTCAAGTTTGGATATATTTTCAACACATGAATTTAACTATATTTTCTTTTTATGATTATGAAAAATTGTCAAGTTGCTTAAGTCCGTTTCAACTCAACTTGATGGATTTTTCAAAGAAAAAGAAAAAGGTCAACTACTTTCGTAATTATCATTGTAACAAATAGTCAAACACTATTTTCATATTTAAATTAAAGGTACACTTACTTTTAAAATTGATTTACAAATTTTTTTTAATGTGCACAATTTGTTTATTACTAATACAAATTACTATATATTATTGTAAAATAACTAAAAAAGTATCATGTATGTTGTCAGCTACGCTTTGCACCAACCCTTCTCGTTCTCTTATAAAATGTGAATTAGTAATTTTCTTAAAACCAAAAAATGAAATCTAACAATGAGTTCCTTATAATGAGTCTGTTTGAATTCTTTTAAAATATGGTTACAACATGTTTTAAAAGATCAAAAGCCAAGCTTCAAGTGCTTTAACATATTTGAACTAAATTATTATATTTTAAGAAAATTTGAAAAAAACAACTATTATGATGAATATTCAATGTAGAAAAATAATCCAACACAAGAACAATAATGCATTACTGCATACATATGAAGAACAAATCTAGTTCTCGGTTTGATTGTTTGGAACAAATCTATCTCACTTGGGTAGAGAATTTCACTTGGGTGTCATAATTGTAATAATATTTTTTTTAAAAAAAATAGTAAAATGGCTTATGGGCCAGCTAAGGGGCTTTATTTTTTCAACTCATAAAAATTGGACCATTTTGGCCCGGCCAAGCCCATTTACCAGGTCCACCGATTATAGTACTACCCGTCGTTTGTAGATGGTTGTTGTTTTAGTTAGTTTATGTTGTAAATGTTAGTCTTATATATTTGTAAATTGTAGTTTACCTTATTTTATGCTGTAAATCATTATTTATTATAATTTGTAGTTTAACTAATGTATATTAATATTATCTATCTTTATAATTGTTATTGTTGGGGACGTGCATGTATGTTACTGTTGTTGGGATATATATGTATACGTTGTTGGGAGGAGTTATCATTTTGACGTATATGTTGAAATATATATGTGTTATTGTTAAATGCTGGCCAAAAATAAATACATATACAAATTGTGGTTTAAAAACATAAAAATAAAAAATATTAAAAAAAAATTATTCTCGACAAAATAAGGTAATTTTGACGGAATTTCCGTTAGAAATAAGTTGGATCAAATGAGCAAAAAACTAACACGCAGCATCACTATTTCTAACAAAAATTTCTGTCAAAATTAATTACGTCGAAATGAAGGTATTTTCGATGGAATTTTCGACAAAACTAATTTCGTCGGGAACTTGTAATTCCGATGAAACTCTCGACAAAATTAATTTCAAAACAATTAATTTCGACCAAATTTCTTACACAATATTTCGTCAAAAATAAGTTAATTCCAATGAAATAGGCTTATATCCAATAGAATATTTTGTTGGAAATAATCATTTTTCTTGTAGTGTTAGTTCTATTTAACAAATTCTTACAATCTTATATGACTATAAACGGTTAAAAAGGTTAATATATACATAAACTTTTATAACAATACTCTTAATTGGGAAGGTCACATAAAATAATTAATCAGAATACTATAACTTGAAATTAATTAAAAGAGAATTAAATATGCAAAATATGATTGAGAAAATTAAATGACCTACGATACCCGCATATTAGATTCGAGTATGGAATTCCGTCCTTTTCACCCTTTCTCTTATCTATTATTTTGATTCATGTTTCTCTATTTTCAATCATTTTTTCTTTGACTGAATTACAAACAAACATGTGGACTCAAAAATAAGTTAGGGCTTACATTTAACCTAATAAATTAAATGAACTAAGGCGAACGAGTTGGAAATAAATGAACAACAAATAACAAACAATCAAAGACCGAAAAAGGGAAAACCCTAAGGTTTGGCCTCCTATTTCGGCCCGCCTAGGGTTTGGCCCCCTAAGTGGCTGGCCATTCTTGATGAAAATGTTTGATAATGATTGTCCGATTGAACTTGATTTGAATTATCAAAACGAAACAAGGACAAAACGAAAAAACGAACAAAGATAGAATGAAAAACACTAAAGAACCCCTAGGGTTTGGCCTCCTAGGGGTTGCGATGTTTCATTGTCCCGAATTTCATTCCAAGCAAGTTTTGAGTGGTGCGATGAATGAAAAATGAACCGGAAACCAAAGAAACTTGTGAAGGCCTAAAAGTGATTTCTCTTAACTCTTCTATGATAAAATAAACTTTTTATAGGAACAAGAATCAAGAGAAACGGATAAAAATTGATCAAGAAAAGCCAAAACGAACAAAATAAGTGGAAGGAGGAACGAAAGCTTAGAGTTTGGTCCTCTAGGGTTGGCCTTTGTCTGCTCCGTGCTGAGCTTCTTTGGGGTTTTTCGACGGTAAAGTTGTTCGGTGCTATTTTCTGAACTGAATAACAAGAACCTAAGAAAATGAGACCTGAGAGGTGTCATCACGAGTCCCAAGGTTGAAGGCTCATGAGGGCATCTTATTTTGGGAATCGATTGAGGGATTTGATTAGTGGGTAGAAGAACGGGACGATCTGGACATTACCCGAGTAACTAGGGGTATTCTAAATTTTTTTCTATTACTAAAGATATTTCTAGAATTTCTCCCAGAGTCGCATGTCTGACACATGACCCCTTGTCAGGGAACTCTATAATGACCCTCATCATTTCATAAGGAGAAAACTTTTGGCCACTTAGAGAATTCTCCCCGGACCCAAGGGAGATTGAATCTTCTTTGAACTTGTTGGCGACTTAGAATTCAGTTTTTACTTGAGACACTTGTCAATACACTGGGACCTTTAAAGTATAACTTGAATTCTCTATAGACCCCAAACACTGGATAGGCTCTTGGACACTAGCGATTAGGTCGGGATCTCGAGAGTTATGTCTTATATTACTCAAGTAGTTGTTTACCGATTCTTCTCCCCTCTTCAATCTCCTGATCGATTCCGTACTCTCTGCGAATTTCTCGTTTCCTCAATAATTACAAAATTCCTCGCCAACCTAGTGTGAATCGAGCTGCTACTGAGATCTAAGTGAACCTAAGATATTCATAAGTTCTATTAAATAAATTTTAAAAATATTATATGTATGTATGTTTGTATATGTATATATACACATTTATATGTAAATAACAATATTCGTAATTGGGAATGTCACATAAAATAATTGAACAAAATCATATTACTTGAAATTAATTAAAAGAGAATCCAATAGGTGAATTATAATCAAGAACATGACCTTTAATACGAATAACTAAGGAGTGCAATTCGCTTATCAAATTTCGAGTATAGTTTTTCGTTAATTTCTTATTTGCTCATGTTTCTCCCTTTTTACTCACTTTTCTTTCACTTTGTCTTCTTTTTAATTATTTTAACATTTTTGTATGTACTTACGTATGTATGAATTGATGGATGTATGTATGCATATATGTATGGATGGATGTACGTATGTATGTTTTGTAAGGAACAGAGAAGTAGAATAAGAGCTTTGAGAAGGATTAAGAAAGAAATTTGGAGGAGAAAAAAACAGATAAAAATCAAAAGAGATATTCGTAGAGAGAAAGAGAGGGGGGGGGGGGGGGGAAATTACATTGCAGCTATATATATATGTGCTTAGAATACCATTATTACTATTATGCCCCTCATTAAACCTATATTAACTTCTATAACCTTGTCTATTCTTTACATTTTTTGATCCTCAAAAATACCATTGCCCTCAAGAGTAGGGTTTATCAGAAACAAGAACTGAAAATATCAAATAGAAAACATGTATTTAGCAACATTTTGTCCACATCAGCATCTGTAGCAGCACCATTAACAACTTTACAGTTTACCTTATTGTCATCAACCACTAATAATATCTTCTTGCCACAAAGCAAGGTAAGAAGGAAAGTAGATTCAGGTAACCATCCTCACCAGACAACCATGATTCCTTCTCAATAAGAATCATTTCTGGCTGCCTTTCATTTTTTGATCTTATGGAACCATTTTTACCAGATATAGTGGCCGCCATCCTGATGCTACTTACAATTTTAACCAGGGCACCGAGTCTCTTAAAATGGTATCTTATTATAGCAGCTTTAGCTGGTTTTCCATCAACTAATATTGCTTTCAGTCCTTTATATATCATAAGCAAATCAATGGAGTGTGATTTTTTTGTATCGCCATTTGCAATTTTCAGGCACCTTCTAAAGACAGCAGTGAATGAAAATGTACTTCCAATTTGGGGACGACTAATGAAGTTTATCTGAACACCCATCAACTCACCTAGACACTCGCTATTTCTTAATCCAATACCTGTTCCTCCCTAATTTCTAGAGGTTAAACTGTCAGCTTGCATGAACGGCGTGAAAACCTGCCCTTGTGCACTTATGGGGATGCCAATCCTTGCATCCTCAACAGACACCATCAATGCAACATTCTGAAATGCTTTATCAAGAGAAATCACTTTATTAAAAGCATTGTACCGAAATTCTTCATTAACAACCCAATTCTTAAAGGTATCGTAACTATTCTTGTTATCGGCGACTTCACAACCACTTAAAGTTCTACACCGACTACCAACAGATAAAATTAGACTTTCAAATCCCCCATTCAAGAAGGTGTCAGTCACAGAGAATAAGAATGTAGTGGTGATCGTTGTCCAAGTTTTTAGTGCCTCATGAAGATTCTGACATATCATTGGGTGTTTTTAAAATGGATCCTCAAAGTCAAACATGATTACATGCTTAAGGGAAATGTCACCATCTTGGTATTCACACCCATACATGATCAGGGAATCAGAAGAGTTGGTACTATCGTATACCTTCACAATTACAATTGCTTGGTTCCCAATAAGTTGTTCGAATAGATTTTCCACAAGGGACTCAACATCAAAGGCTCCACCCAAGATATCCAGCAGTTGCTTGAATTTGTTATTCCACATATGAGTTTAATTCTAAGGTTATAACCTAAGTTTCACAAATTCTAAAGTTTATAACCTACAGCTCTAATAGTAACCTGTGACACCCCCAAATTTAGGTACCGCTACCTTGAATTTGGTACTCACGCAATAATATAAACAATCTCTGCTAAATAACATTTAATGCTAATGTGGCAAATAAATAAACATATGTTGTCTATTACAATAACTTTCTAGTCCCAAGGTCTACAACATTTACCAAAATAAGCATCACAAACTACAAGATAATATCAGTATTTGCGTTATAATCTTATAAGTCCTAAACAAAATATAAATAAACTAACAACTATCTAGATAATTAAGATTTCGCTTTTCCTTTGCCTTTATCTTTACTCGATCCTTCAGGTTTAGCTGCTCAGTAATTTAAATGAATAACAATAATTATGTCATAAATGAATAGAAATATCATCTGAATGATTTAATAAAATGAGCTCAACAATGAACAATAGAATCAATGCACAAAATAAAGAAGTGACAATTGATTATTTAAATGCTGAGCGGTCAAATGGACCATGAACTACTATGAGGAAATCAATCACTTGATTGACCCTCATAGGTTACTTTGTCTGAATTGTACTTGAGGGGATCAGCCTCTCGTACCATATGTATATGCATAACATTTATTCTGTTTGTATCGTTTGTTCGATACTTAGGTTATTCCCCATTATGGGTTGTTCTTCTCAGTCTAAGAATCCGTACCACTATGGTTTGGATAGTTTTCAAAATAAATTTCACATAGGTTTAGCCGAACAATGGTTTAGACTTTTTCTTTAATCAATTCATAATTTAAGAATGGAATATGAATTCAAATAATATATACGATTTGCAATAATATTATTATGGAATAATTTGTGATATAATATAAGCTCAAGATTTATGAATTAGCACAATAATATTGAGTAGAGTTAGGAAGCTTGCTCAGTACAAATTTGAGTAAGGTTAAAGAACTTGTTTGTCCGTTGACTTACGGCTAATTCGCTTAATTTAAACTCTTTTTGATGACCTAACATTAATAACGTTGGCCTATCAATTAGTATAACATATAATCGTGTACTTTAAACACTTACCTATGCTAAATAATTAATCACATAACGCATATAATTTTTATATATTATCATTAATTGTATAAAACACTTAATTGATCTTATGTAAATGATTTAATTAATCAATATTATTTTTCTTAAGTGTTCAACACTTATTAAACTTTTAAACAATTTACTATCATTGTTTAATTAAATTCTTTTTTTATTTTATTAACTCTATCTTCAATTAATTACTATTTAATATTAGTTAAAGAGTAATTAATTAATTACCTTTAGTCATTATTTAACAATAGATTATAACTAATTATGTTTATTTATTATTAAAAGTTAATTAAATAATAAATAATTAAAGTATTAATCTTAGTTGCCTTATTATTTAATATTAATTAAATAATAATTGACTTATTAATTATCCTCATTTATTATTATCTAATAATAAATAATTAGTTTTGTAACTATAATTATCTTTAATTATTATTTAATGTTAATTAAATAATAATCAATTAATTAATTATCCTTACTTATTATTTAATCTTAATTAAATAATAAATAATTAGTTTACTAACTTTAATTATCTTTAATTATTATTTAATGTTAAATAATAATTAATTTATTAATTATACTTACTTATTACTTAATCTTAATTAAATAATAAATAATTAATTTATTAATTTATTCTTCATTTAATTATTATTTAATGTTAATTAAATAATAATTAATTGCTTAATTATCTTTATTTATTATTTAAATAGTAAATAATTAATTTATAAATTGTATCTCTCTTTAATTATTATTTAATATTAATTAAATAATAATTAGTTAATTACTTATCTTTATTTACTATTTAATTATAAATTAAATAATAAATAATTTATTTATTTACTTTATCTTTCTTATATTATTATTAAATACTTAAATCAAATATTTAATATTTAATAATAATTTATTAGTAATTTTATCTAATTACTAACTAATTAATAGCTAATTAGTGTACTATTTACACCTCAAATACTATTAAAAATAATTAATTTCTTAATTAATCTTACTTATTATTTAATATTACTTAGGAAGACAACAATACTAAGTTGGTGTCATTTTGATGTGTATAGTTTATTTTATTCAAGTTTGAACAATTAAAACCAATGATTTGTGATTTTAGTTTTCACTTTGTCCTTGTGAGCAGCTTTTAGTCTAGTTCCGTTTGGAATTTGGATTTGTGATCTAAAGATAAATTATAGAGGAGGAAATTCTGATGAGAATGAACTCAATAATCACCCCAAAATGTTTTAAAATGAAGAAGTTATGGCTGTCAGAGGGTCGAACAGTCAAAAAAATTGACTTCCGGACAAATTGGTCTGATGCTCTTGCGTCCGGTGTGGCGTAGCTGCACCAGAACAATCTACCAAAACAGATTTTTGTGTTCTGGGTTGGGTCGGGTCAGGTCGGTCCGGGTCGAGTTTTCTTTGATAAATTAAGTTAAAATAAGTGTAAAATGAATGTGTTTGGATATTAAACCAATACATGAAGTTTATTAGTAATTAATTGGTAGTTAAATGTTTAAAATAAAGACTAAAGTTAACACAACTAAAAAGTTAACTATTGGTATTGTTTGAAGATTATTGAAATATTATTAAATGATCAATAATATTAGTATATGATTAAAAAGTTATTAAATGATTAATAACATTAGTACATGATGAAAATGTTATTAAATAATTAATGACATTATTAAGTGATTAAAATATCATTAAATGATTAATAATATAAATAAATAATTAAAATATTATTAAATGGTTAATAATATTAATATGTGATTAAAATATTATTAAATGGTTAATAATATTAATATGTGACTAAAATATTATCAAATGGTTAATAATATTAATAAGTGATTAAAATATTATTAAATGGTTAATAATATTAATATGTGATCAAAATATTATTAAATGGTTAATAATATTAATAAGTGATAAAAATATTATTAAATAATTAATAATATTAATAAGTGATTAAAATATTATTAAATGGTTAATAATATTAATATGTGATTAAAATATTATTAAATAGTTAATAATATTAATAAGTGATTAAAATATTATTAAATGATTAATAATATTAATAAGTGAGTAAAATATTATTAAATGATTAATAATATTTGAATGTAGTTATATATTATCAAAGGTAGATAATATTTTAAAATATTTGGTAAATTATTAAATGTCCGAATTATTAAGTTATGTAAAAGAAGAAAGTTTAATTGAATTAAACCAAAGTAAATAATCCGTTTGTGAGTAATTTAGACAACTTATTAAAAAAAAGTCGTACGAAAAACGTGTAGTGAAGGCATAAGTTAGTTAAGTGTACCCGACATGTCCAACTATGTTTGGGCTAGGGTTTTTGTCCAGAACTTAAGGGTTCGTTTGTCGGACATGTTAAGAGTTAATAATTTGAAGTTAAGGTCTTAAGTTAAGACTAATTAATAATCATTGTAACTAATGATTATGTCAATTATATATATAAATTGTAGGTTGAACGAATGACGCAAATAAGCGTAAATGGTAGAAGCGAACCACACAAGTTTTTTTTCCAGAACTTGCACCTATGTGCATTAATATGCTACAATTTGATATTATATTATTGATATGGAGATATATTGATGATATTTGTGTTATGTGAAAAGCATGAGGTATGATTACATGTGAAAATATGAAGCATGGATTGCTAGATGCTAGTTGATTATTATAAGAAGTATGAAACATTCATAAAATGAAAAACATGAAATGCATGATGTAAGAATAAAATGTAGAGCATATATAATATGTGAAGCATGTAATGTGTTACGTGTAACTGTTAAACTTGCTGAGCCTTCATGCTCATTCTTGCTTAAAACCAACATTTTCAGATAATGCAAGTTATTCGAAGTTTTTGATAAAGATCAAGAAACAGGAATGCATACTACTTTCACTGAAGGTCTAAATGCCTATTGTAGATATCAGTCCGAATTGGACAAGTAAAATGATTGTGTAGTATAAGAATTAGTTGGTATGTAAAATGAGTGTTAAATACTCAAAGTGATTATAATAGAATGTCGTATCATGTATGATATTGAGACATACTAGGAATTTGTAAAGATTGCGATTTTGGAATAGAAAGAGATGTTGTAAAATTGTAAATAAATAATTATTTTGCAATTATAATATTGTTGTAATTCATGAACAATAAGAAAAATATAGTACAAGTGTTGAATCGGATTCGAGGTTCGAGAGACCCGGATTCGGGGTCGTCACAGTGATAACATCCAAGAACACCCCCTTGATGAAAATGACTTGACTCACTTGACTCAGTGGTGACTCACTACACAACTCACTTTCTTTTTCTTTAACTCACCTAGTTAACTCACTAAAATCCACTAGCACACTATATAGAGAATACTTGCAATATTTTGTAAACTCTCCACCAAATGAGCTAGCTCCTATTTATAGTAGTATAAATCTATACATATAACATATATATGTATAGATTGGACTTCAACATGTTTACAAAATTTGTTAGCCAAAAAGGTTGAGTGTTCCACACACTAATGAAATCAATAAATTGAATAAAAATTTGGAATCCATAGTACTCTATTTATACCACCAGCCATGCTCTCTAAGTTGTCCCATTTTTGATTTATTTTTATAGTTAAATTGGTAAATAATGGATCTTCTAGAAGGTAGGCTTATTGGATCAAAGTTTGGGCTTGAAATTTAATTA
Organism: Hedera helix; assembly: GCA_947179155.2. Lineage (NCBI taxonomy): Eukaryota > Viridiplantae > Streptophyta > Magnoliopsida > Apiales > Araliaceae > Hedera > Hedera helix. Next base: position 26,196,473 of record OX359287.1, read on the forward strand.
TTTTGGCCAATATAATGCATAATAACTCATCAATATTGGACTACCAAAATAATTTACTTACATCTTAATAAATTGGGCTAGATTAATAAAATACTCAATCACATAACAATTTCCACAAGTCCATAACTTAATTTCATTAATTGGGCTTGTTTAAATAATTAAGAAACAATTTAGTAATTAAATTAAATTTAATTTACATAATCCAATTAGACTTGTCATATTCAATATTAATTGAATATTTAATTAGGGTTCCTCACAAAATAATCTTAGGTTAGTCCGTTAATTTAATAAATCCATTAATCGGACTTCCTTTAGTAAAATTAACTGAATAGTCAACAATCAAATTACCACATAAAGATTTAAATTAAATCACACAATAACTCATTTAATTAGAATTTAATTTTCAAATTTTATTTATAATATAATTCAAAATTCTTGGTCCTTACATAAATAAAATTCTAAATTTCTCCTTAATAATCCCCATAAGATTCATAAAGTGATGAGTAATTTTTTTTATTTATATTAGTGAACCCTACTAAATAACATAATTGTTAAAATGACAAAAATAATTGTCTTTTTACTCATCCTTTTAAGGATGGAGGGAGTATTTTAAAAGTTTGACAGCTCGGACAAGACACGGGATAGTTTCAATTACTAGGTTTAATTTTTTGTTATGTTATTTTTATTTTATAAAAAATTATAAAATTATTTTAATAGAAAATAAAGTCCAACCCTAATACAAACACTTGATATAAGTTATCCCAGATGAGGCAGACTATAGATATAGATACTATCCTCAATAACATTATAGTAGATAAGCTTTATCCAAGTGAAACGGATTTGGTTGAGTGGTTTAACACCCTCCTGCAAACTGATGGTGATTTAGGTAAATCAACAACCAGTTTGTCCACGATAAAAGGGATTCTTGTCGGGCTTAAAGGTTTAGTCAGTATGTCGCCAGTTGATCTTCGGTGCATATAATCTGACTTGAAATCCTTTGCTTGCAGCCAATTCACGAACAAAGTGAAAACCTATTTCCAAATGCTTAGTTCGGGCGTGAAAGACAGGATTAGTAGATAAGTAAACTGCTCTAATATTTTCACACCACAGAATTGGTGTACTGGGTGGAATGAGCATATGGAGCTCTTTCATTAGAGAAAACAACCAAATGGATTCACACTACTAAAAAAATATGAATATGTGACGAAATTTTATGATGATTTTTAAAAACAATCACAAATGATAATAATTTGTGTGAATTTTTTGAGCAATTACAAAATAATGACATATATAATAATTCTTAGTGATGACTAATCTTGCTATCAATGTAATACAATTATGATGGCCATGTCAATCACCAAATTTCTCGCGCAAAATAAATTATGTTTCTGTGACTAGGTAGGCGATCACTTATGGAATATACCCTTTTCATAATTGCATTTAAGGTATCACTAATATAAAGAAAAAATAATCAAAACGATATTTTGTGACGATCACGGTGGTCATTAAAAAAGGCAGATTTCCGTGATAACTTTTATTTGCGATCACAAAAAAAAAGGTACTTCGTGATGAAATTTTCAAGCTATCACAAAATAATAATATATCTGATGGCTTTCAGTGATGACTAATTTTATTATTATTATAAAGTATTTGTGATCGTCATTACAATTACCAAATCTTATGTTGGACTAATTTTGTTTATATATTAAGTCAATTCACATGTGTTTGTTTTGTATTTTTGTTTAAAATTATAATCACGGTCACTTCTTTTAAATTTGGTATAGTGATATTACTACTTATTTAATTTGCAAATGGGGGAGACTTCGAATCTTGTAAGTAACATTTAATATAACTAATATAGTTAAAGTAACTAATATTGTCAAAGAAGTTGTTCGTAACAAGAGTTTCATGTTCTTATCTTTCACGTACTAATGTGATCTATTAATTATCACATAAATATTTCGCATTTACATATTTTTTTGAATCTATGTGATGAATTTGAGTCATCATAAAACCTAATTTTTTTTTTTTTTGCAGTGGATCAGTTACACTATAACAATCCGGGTCATCAAATCTAGAGTTCAAAAGACCACGAGTGTTGGAGTTCTTATGTATACATTGAAATATTCTAACAATTTGAGTTCTTCTGTACACACAAAAATATTCCTTATGTACACAAAAATATTTCATATATTACGATGTGGGATTAGGGTGTAACACCATGTGCCAAATACTTATACTCAGATTCTGTAGACAATCTAGAGACTGTTTTGTTTCTTGGGCACCCATGCTATGGGATTGCTGCACCAACATAGATGCAATAGCCCCCTGTGGATCTTCTATCATCCAGACAACCTGCCCAATCACTATCACAAAATATTGGCATTTGATTTGACTGTGATTTTGTGAGTAACGGTCCATGTTGAGAAGTAAATTTAAGATATCGTATGCGTTTAGCGACTACATAAATGACCAACAATGGGGGAATGCGTATACTGGCAAACCTTGTTTACTGCAAAAGTTATGTTTGGCCTTGTTAAAGTGAGGTATTGCATTGCGAGAACTAGTTTTCTATAGTTACTTACATCCGTTAGAGGTTCACCAGCTTTATTAAGAGGAGGAGATGTGGCAATGGGTGTTTGGATAGGTTTGCAATCCGCCATGGAGCACTTCTTTAACAAATCATTAATTTACCTTGTCTGAGATAAGATTAAGCCACGAGCAGTAAATTTAGCTTCCTCGCCAAGGAAAAAGTGTAATCTATCAAGATCTTTAATAGCAAATTCCTTTCGAAATCACGATAATATATGAGACTATTCTAGCTGAATTCCCTGTTATTTTTATATCATCAATGTAAATCATGAGATAAACAATATCAGAGTTGTGCCATGTTTGGCCTTGAGTGGTTTGAGGTTTCTTTCCTCAGGTCTGATATTTGTATAGATTGGGGGTATGCTCCTCTACCATTGTATTTTGCTTCCTTTTTAATATAGTTTAAATTTAGCAAAAAAAATAATATCGGAATTGGATGTACGTATAAATAATGATGCATATGTATGAGAACCTTTAAAAAGACGACTAAACCAAGCTCTAGGTGACTATTTTAGACCGTTTAAGAATTTATTGAGCCGACAAACATAATTCCTTTTGGTTGAATCCTTGAAGCCTAGGGGTTGCATCATGTACACTTCTTACGGCCATCAACAAATCAAATGAGATCATGACCAACCAAGTGTGGAGTTATCATAGTTTTCCAATATAGGTAGTTCGAGTTGTTCAATTTGACAAATAGGTATGCATTGGATTGAGAGAGAATTGTTGGTGTTGTTTGAGGAAGAGGGGAAAGAATGGTGGATTTTTGAGTTGCTTGAGTGGATGAGGAAGAAAAAGTTGAAGAGAACGACATGATGAAGATGCTGGGAGAAGAAAAAAAAACTTTGTTAGCTCTAATACCAATTTAAAACAAGAGAATAATTTATAAATCAAATATCTATATTTCGTTGGTTAATCCTATATGAGGTAGAGTACTTTAGATATGGATACTATCCTCAAATAACATAATAGTAGATAAGTTTTATCCAAGTGAAACGAATTTGGTTTAGTGATCCAACTTTTATGACTTAAATAATTAGTGGCTTTTTCATCTTATAGTTAAATTTAGTTATAAACTCATGAATTCTTCCCTGCATCAATCTCTTAATTTTAGAATATTATTTTTACCTTGTTTAATTTAGTATCAAATAATTTATACTGATTAATTTAGGAAAAGAATGGTCCATAAGAAAGAAGGAGAGTTACATTAAAAGATTTTACAGAAAAAAGAAATGAAAAAGTGATATGTAATTTAAAAAAAACGATGAGTTGTAGTACAAAAAACAAAGACGTGAAGTGTTTCATAACATGAATCTCGACAACTCGTCACTGATCATCTCAAACTCAATTTGATTAGTCATGACCAATCGTCAACTTATTTGAGTAAACTAGACCAACCAAATTAACTAACTCAGTTGAGTGTTGTAGTTTTAGATATAGGGATTGATTATATTTTATTTATTATTTTCATATTATTATCACTTAAATTTTTATGCTCTTCTTGTCTTTCTCTTCATTAATTGATTTTCTCCTTGTCTTTCTACTTTTATCCTAACATATGAGATTGATTTTAAGCATATTCTAATTATTTTGGGATACAATGACTTAAGTAATTTTAAATTATTAAAATATGTTTAAAATTATTTAATTTTAATGTAAAATAAAATTTTAAATGCACTCTATTATTCTTCTTTCTAGAAAATCCTATTACGCTTCAAGCCAAATTTTGGATAACAATGTAGAAATATGATACTAAATCTAATTAATTGTGATCATATAAAGAAACATCCCAAATGTTAATTAGTATAGATTACGAGTAGCAAGTCCTTAGATATCAAGTTCAAGCCCAGTTCGTCTGAAAAACTAAATATCCCACGGATTGGAACTGAGCTTTAACTGAGCAGAATATCAAGTCGTTCATTAAGAGATCGGCTCATTTGCAGTTTTAATTAATATAAAAAAGCACATAAATTCTGATAAGTACGTACTTCAAAAGCATGGAAGGGCTCAAGTGTGTTTAAAAAAAGATTCAGGTAATCTATATATAAGAAGTTATAGCAATTATTTTCGCATTTTTATTTATTTATATTTCTCTTTAAATGTGTTAAAATTGCAGTACACTATATTTTATAAGTATATTTATTTGGTCTCTGTCAGGAATTAAGTCAAGCAAAATAAAGCACATTATATTTAACATGATTTGGTCTTCAAGTACCTAATCTACAAAATTAATTTCAATTTATTAATCTCCATAGTACAACTTTTTGCATTGAATAAAAGTTAAAAAATTCTCCCTCACACAACAATCCAAGACCCAATTAACACCATTTCTCAACTCTTTATGATGTTACTACCTCTTGATTGTGTTACATCTCTATAAACACAAGACTCTATTTATATAGTACCCACAACTTCTTTTTTTCTAGTTTAATTAGGACACTCTCATGTAATAAATATACCTACTACAAATAGGATTACTACCAAAATAAATTTCTACCATAAATAAGATTTTTTTCTCATAATAAGATTCGATGAGTTACCTAGCAATTCCTCCCTCAACTCGAATCCTCAAATACTTCAATTTCATCCTTGAACTTTACTCGATGGTTGCTTTTCTTAGTCTACTTTCCAGACATAAACTGTCCATATAACACAAAATAATTTTCCAATCTTCCGACCTTGAAGAATTAATTTTTCTTCCTTTAACACATTGCAGGAATCTTCTTGACCCACGTATATCCATGCAAGGATAACAATTAGGGACATAACATAAATTCTCAAGAATGTTCGTAGCACCATCATGAATTTTGAAACGAAAACTTCCAACGCCTTGAATCTCCACTCTCTCTTTATTCAGTTCATTAACATAGCCAAATTCTCCATCTTACTTCAAACTCTTCGATACCCATCCATCTTCATTTTAGTCACTCTTAACCGTTAAAACAATTTCTTTTCTTCAACTTCACTAAGCAAATTAATATCTTCAACCTTTTCTTTCTCGCTAAGTTTTCTTGATACTTCCTTAAACTCTTTATATCATCCCTTAATATTCTGCATTGGTATTGGATGTGATCCTTCTCTGCACAATAATAACACTCTTTATCACTATAATCTCTTGGTCTGGATCTTGATCTTCCTTTACTATTATCTCTCAATTGACGCCTTCCTTGATTGCCTTTCTCGATTAGAACCCTCTACGATTAATGTTTGCTCACCAATGCTATTGCTCTCTTCTCCTATCAACTTTTGACTTTCCCGCAAAAACTAATCATCTCATCTAAAATCAAAGTTGATTTTTCCACCAATAATGTTTGCACCAATGACTTGTAAGACTTGGGCAAAGAAGACAATAAGAGCAATGACTCTCCTCATCTTTTAATTTTCCACCTGTATTTAATAATTGAGACACTAACCTATTAAAAGTATTTAGATGATCATAGAGATTCATCCCATCTTCAAGGAGTACAATTTCTTTTTCAAGCATAATATGTTTGTTAGCGTCTTCGAAGCATAACTCTTCTAAAGTTTCTCCCATAACTTTTTTAAATCAGTCTGTTTCAATACATCATACTTTATCATATGAACTAATGGCAAACGTATTGTGCTTACCGGCCGCCTTCTTGTAAATTGTTTGCCAACTTGGTTCTTTCACTTCGTCTAATTTTCTCTCTTCCAAAAACTTGATCAAGTCCTTACAAAACTAAAAAATCTTTCACATTACTCTGCCACAATGTGAAATTTGTTTTCCCATCGAATATTGAAAACTCAAATTTACCCAAATTGTCCCCATTATATTACGTAAATTAATTCCCTTTGCCTTGGGTCCAATAAACCTAACTCTTAACTACAACAAAAAATATATATATGCAACCGCTTATCTGCGATCGATTGCAGATATATTGCCTATTTTGTGGAATTTTCAAAAATATTTTGTATATGTATTCATATCCTAACACATAGCTCAACAGATATATGCAAACTAATCTCCAACCAAATTAATATTAAATTCAAAATAAACTAAAATACATTAATTCATATATAATCAATTCAAAAATGAATATGCGTACATATACATAAATCAAATTATCTATAATGTCATCAAAACAAATATCCGGCCACACAATCATTAAAAAAAGAAGAAGGAGAATATAAATATAGAACATACTAAGATAAGGAAAATAAAAGAGTATGTCTCCTTACGCAACATCATTCAAATGTCCAGTAACAAAAAAAGAAAACAAAATATAGTACTATATATTGATACCACTTGTTAGAAATTAAATCACACAAAATAAACAACACAATATTTAACATTGTTTGGTTCTATATTAATCTCCATAATACAATTTTTTGCACGGAATAAAAGCTGAAAAATGTCCCCTCACACAGTAACTCAAGATCCAATTGCACTCTCTCAATTCTTTAGGATGTTACTATCTCTTGGTTGTGTTACCTCTCACTAAATACAAAATCTTATTTATAGAATACACATAACTTCTTTTTTTCTAATTTAATTAGGATATTCTCATATAATAAATATATCTACTATAAATAGAATTACTAAAAATAAATCCCTTTTAAGTTCTTCAAGATATATCTCTGGTTCTCTCAATCCCTCAAGTTTTTCATCTTTCTACAAGCCATTAGAGATATAATTCCGATTTTTAATTTGCAGAAAATAAATCAAGGATCTATATTTATCTCAAGTCTTGATCTATAAGTGAATAATTATTTGAAATCCTTTTATATAAATGCCTGAAAAGATATTTCTTGCTCAACCACCAATTTTTTTATTTTTTATTTTATTGAAGGAGCATAATTAATTACAAGAGAAGTATTAATTATAAGCCACAACTAAAACCCAAACAATGAAAGAAATTGCATTTAACCACAAAAACATAGAACAAAAATGCAAGATATTAATAATTAGAATTTGAAACTGCTCCATTTATGATGAGAGCCCAGAAAAAAATCCCATTTTGAAAGGAGACACCCATGTACAATAAAAAAAATAAAATCATATACAGATTTGCAACTACTCTTCATCATAAATAATTACCTAAAAAGATTATATTAAAAATTATTTCATCTATGCAATTAAAGTTCTGGCAATGAATAATCAAAGGGCACAAAGTTCCATTAATGATAATACTTTTCTCCCTACAAAAAATAACATAAATGAAAAAAGACATAAGAAAAAAAAGTAACAATTACATAAACCCCCAAATAACTATATATACCCACACCCCTTATATTCCCAAATTTTACTAATTAAAGTCCTAAAAATAAAAAATAGAGTACTTCATCCATCTCCTAACCCCCACAGTACAACCCTAGCCCAGGATTTAATGGAGTACAGATGTCTACACATTCCGAAACAATTCATCCAAACTAATCTCCTCATACCCATCCGGCTGCATCAACAAGGACATATAGTACCCATCTCCTTGATAATCAGACCCCACCTCGGACGGCTGACCATCCACCGTACAAGTTGGGGGTGCCGTTATTGCAGACCTAGATGGCTGTCCCATGCCCGGCAGCGCCGATATAGGCCGCGGTGCCATAATTGGCATCGCGAGCTGTTTCACAACCGGCACAACCCGCGGAGTCGCAACAGACATCACGGGCTGAGGCTGAGATGGTACTACCCGCGGTGCCATGACAGACATCGCGGGCTGTTCCGTAACTGGAAAAGTCTGCGATGTCATAGCCGACATACTCCGCGGTGCCCTGGTAGACGTAGTCAGTGGTGCTATGACGGACATTGCTGGAGTTGGTACCGTTTGAGTTGTCACACTCGGCCTCCAAATCCCACCCGAACCCGCAATCAGATTCACCGGTGGGACCCTAGCGGGACTGGATCCAAAAGTTGGCCCGCTAGGCGCCGGGTGGATCCGGGTGATAGTGAGCCTGGGCTGGGAGGGTGTAGATCGCGAACCCGCCACCCCATTTACAGGTGGTGCCCCTGTGGAAAAGCTCACAGGAGCTGATACAGAACTGCGTGTACTAGATGTTGGCCGGGCTCTACTAGAAGTGGATACCGGCTGAGATGGAAGGGTACCGGAGCCAGTGTGTTGAATAATAGCGGGCTCGGCCTGCTGGAGAATCCACTCAATGGTCTCCCCGTGAGATCTGTGGCCCAGCTCCTCCGTGAGCTGAAATATTCTGGCAGCAGATAGTATCGGAATTCGAACGCGCCGCCCACGGCCATTTACTTTGAGGTGGCCATCTTTCACCATTTCTGGGAAGTGTTGAAGGAAGTGGCGGAATTAACTAAGTGAAGCAAGTTAGGAAAGAGAAGACTAGGGCTAGAAGGGGATGGAAGAGTGAAGTGAGATTTAGTGGAAGCCAGGAAGGGTTTTTATAGTCGAAAAAAGGTGATGAACAAGCACTTGCGTCGAGAAAAAAACAATTAAAGAAACAGAAAACCGTCAACTAATCATAATTACACTCACTTTTTTTAATGTGTAGTATACTATTTTAAACTTGATGGAAGTTTCAACCTTCATGCAATTAATAAATTTAAATTCAAGATATTGATATTTACAGCACAAATATGCAATTTTTTTTTTATATATTAGGATTCGTTTGGAAACTATTTTGCTTTCTCAATTTTATTTTATTTTAATATTTTTTTTCACTTTTTTTTTGTGTCTGGAAATATAAATCAGGCGGTTAACATTGATTAGTATAATATTTAAACAATTTTATCTTATTTTATAAATAAATAAAATTCAAAATTTTGTTGTCGATAAGATTTAATGTTTGGACCTCTTTAAAGTTAGCATGACTCCATATATTGCCAAAATTAAGAAACGAGGTATGCATGTTTTGAATTTGAATATAGGAAGCCCTTAATTTAATTTAATTTATTAATTAATAATCTGTCAACAAGAACCACGTGAATAACTTAATTAGTTGTCAATAATTTGATTATCATAATTTGATTTTAATTTGTCGACTTGTCAAATATATATATATATATATATATATATATATATATATATATATATATGTGTGTGTGTGTGTGTGTGTGTGTGTGTGTGTGTGTGGATAGATAGAGAGAGAGAGACAGACGGGGCGGCGGGGGGAGGGAGGGTGGGTGGGTGTTGCACCATATGAATTAAGGTTTAAATTCTTGTCGCCATCAATAGTTTTGATAATATGAGAACATGAAAAAAAAAAAAAATTGATGTGAAAGTGTGTCCTTAAATATAAAATCGACAATCTTCTATGTAATATTCAATATTTACAATTTCTTAATAATAATAAATTTTCATTAACAACTGTTAAAAGGCTTTTACAAGGATGCTTTGTATGACATTTATTCTCATTAATAAATGGTACACAAATATAATTGTCTAACAGAATATTTAATTACATGCATGTGCATGATAAAGATGATTGAAAGGGGTTTGTTGATATTGTAGACACTTCGTTCGATTAGACAGTATGTTTCTCGTTTTTTATTGGTAAATTTTCTCTATCCGTCTTTTAGTTAATTAATATATTAATTTCAATTTTCAATTACAGAAACATATATTTTCTCAATTTGAAAGAAAAAAAAATCACAAGTACATAAAAGATGTGAAAAGGATATCATAGACATGTTTTCTCAGTTTGTGATCTGAAGGGATTATTTTTAAGTGAATTGATATTTTCACAATTAAAAATGATATTTTTATAAGATTTTAAAAAAAGAAAAAGAATTAATAGCATAAACCGCACTATTTCCACCGTTGTAAAATTAGATTTACATTTGTAAATGACACGTTTAAGAAATAAATTATTTTTTCAAACATCTATTTTATTAAGAGTTAACATTTGATACACTATTAGTAATGTACACATGAGCGGTATTAGGATTATAATATGTAACTAAAATAAAGATAATTTAGTGTAATATAGATATTTCGTGTCATAATCTTAACACCGCTTGTATATATACTATTTGTGTATCAAACTTTAATTCTTTTATTAAAAGAGAGCAAAAAAAAGTAATTACTTTCTTGAAATTGTGACTATTTTAAGTTTTTTTTCTCTCTCTCTCCTACTTTTTATCCCTAAAATTTCTCTTTTATTTTTTCCACCGATAAGTTATAATTCTTATTCAAAAATTTATTTTTATTTTTTAAATTGCACATACAATGTATGTACAAATACTAGTAGTGATATGATAGTATTCAATCAATCATAAATAACAGTTATGATATATTAAATTTTTATGTCATTTTATAGTTCAAAAATAAATGTCATTAATGTTGTAACGTAAAAAAAAAATGTAATTAATTAATTTTGAAACAAAGGGAGCATCTAAAACTCATTCTAACTCTCGCCCAAGTAAGGGAGAGTAATTTTCTTCAACAATTTTTCCTCTTCCATTCCTTCATTTTCTCAGGAATTTCTCTACAGCTTGTCTTAGTTTTGCATTTTTGGATTTTGGGATTTCAATTGGAATCAATTGGTGGGGATTTCTGTACAGTTTTGATCCCCAATTTGTTCAAGTTCAGGCAACTCTTAATTTCTAATAGATCTCTTCCCTTTTTTCTTCCCTAATCATCTGGATTTTTCTAATCAATCTCTGTTCCTTATACCCTTTATAGAGTGTCATTTATTTATTTTTATTAGTCAATTTATGAAATTTTAAAATTCAAAATCGGATTCAATTGATGTAGTGGTCAATATTAAAAATTGGTTAAGAATTATTACAAAGTACAAAAAAATCATTTTGAAAAATTAAATAAATTTACAACACAATTTGAATTTTCAGATTTAAAAAAAAAAACTAGGATCAAACTCAAATGGGTGTACAACAGAGGGAATATCTTTGTTTTTCTGTTTCTCGCTTTCATTTCCAAGAAAATATGCTGATGTTTAGATATTTTATCATGTCATATATTAATTAGAGTAATTTTTTTTTTAAATTATTTAGCATTTTGTGGTAGTAGATCTAAGGCCTAGCTAGGTTAATTTAATTTATATTTGCTTTATAATGATTCTCCTTTGTTAATTAAGTGTTTGAGTCTCTTCCTTGTTGATGACTTGCACAGTCTGCAGTATAATGCAACTTTTGAACTAAAACAAATTGTTTATAAAGTGGACTAGATAGGTGTGCATTTCATTCACAATTTGACCTAATGAATTTTCTTATATATTAGGTGATCTATATATACCAGTAACTTCTGGCTTTCTGCAGCGTTAGCTTTGATTTTCTATGAATCCTTGCCCGTTTCTCTCTCTTTTCTCTTCTACTTTTTATTTCTACTTGTGATCTAGCGATCTTCGGTCACAACTGCCTTTAATATCAAAGTCGATTATTTATTATTACTTTTCTCAAGAAACTACGTAATTGTAGAAAAATTTATATTCTTTAACTATTTTTTTAGCATGATATACATTGCAACAGCTTAAATTTTTTGATAAGTTGCTGGTTACTTTGAAACAGTACCCAAAACTCTTGGTCTATAAGGTGGAGGCCGGTTTACTTACTTTAGGCTGCTTAAAGATTTATGATATAATAAAGTATATATAATATTTTTCAAAAAATATAAGAAATTACGTACTTCAATTCCTCTATTCTAAATATAAGTTATTTTAATTTTTTAAGTCAATTTAAAATATAAACAAATTCATAAATATATCACTCCTATTTTTTAAGTTCATTATACAAATATCAAATTTTATGATCTCTCTCTTTGCTCCACTTTATATACTATATATAAAGGGTTCATATATACTGCAACACAAAAAAATATTTCAATTAAAAAGTATATAAAGTAGTTCACAAAATTTGGATCGGGAGTTGTGCTCCCGGAATCTACTAAATTACTCTCGACCTTATGGTATTATGTTTTGGCCTGCTCGAAAAGTATTCCTACTTCGTCCCTGTCTGCATCAAATTAAGTTTTTGAATGAGTTAGCTAATTAACATAGCAATCTAATTTATAATGGTCTCATAACTTTTCAAACACATCATCTTCTATTTCAAGAAAGTGAGAGAGAGAGTGATGATAATTACCATGGCGGTGTATTCTTTCTTCTGTCTTTTTTGTCATATATAAACTTAGTAATTAACCTCTATATAATTGTATACTCCGACATTGCCTTATATTTATATTTGAGTGAGTGAGTGTGTGGGCGAGCTTACTTTTAGAATGGCTTGATAGTTCTTTCACCTAGGCTTCACGTTTAATACTTAACATGTTTGAAACAGAAGACAATGTGTTATACTGTGGCTAATCCCTTATTTCGGCTCTATAAACTTATAGTCTTTGCCGAAGGCCGGAGGCCAACTCAGTGTTTTTGAAAGCATTAGAAAAGAGTTGATGGAGATCAGATGAGTTAGAATTTGATCGATTATGGATTTGACTGGTTAAAATTGCGGTGGATCACGTATCTATGTTTTTGTTTTAGCTAAATTGCTATTGTTTTTTATTATGTGATTATCTTTAATTAGTTTTAATTTAAAGAATTGCAGTTGTGTGGAAGCTTTTGTTGTAGTGAAAGATAGTCTTAAATTTATGTAACTGCATGCTATAGTATTAGATTTTAATTAGATTGTTATAGAGTAAGTGTTGGTCAAATTAGACTATGAGCAAGTCTTAATTTGTGTCTTTCCCCTTTTTACTCTTGGTTTATGAATTAGGCAAGCTAGCTAGGCTTTCACATAATGCTTTAGTCTTAATTAGTAATTCTTTCTCTACAGCGGCCTCAAATTCTTTTTAATTCATCATGTTGTAATATTTTTATTTTAATGAAGTTTCCTTTAATTTTGCGGGTAAAAAAATGATATATCACCCATTCAATATAAAAGATTTGTAGAATATTTGTTGAAATTTAGGGTTTAATCTTGTGGAGATTTGGCTCTCCAAAACTAAATCGTTGGAGGTTGTGCCCTCGAAGTGGGATATATAATCCCTTAATTCTGTTCCTAAGGGTTTTCCACCCTTTTTTCTGCCTTCTTTCTCTTCTTTTTCTTTCTTCTTTAACAGGTTCATAACATTATATATAACATGAGGGTTTTTCATCGAGCTCTCTAAGATGTTTTGTATCAAGATGCCATTATGTCGGGATATCTTATCTGTCTCTCCAGAAAAATAAATATATCCAAAAAATACTACAACAATAAAAATATACAATACATCTCTTAGCAACGAAATAAGGGGCGGAGCCACACTTAAGCTGGGGTGGGCTGTAGTCCGGGTGAAGTTCTAACTTTTAAAAGCCAGCAGAATGGCAGCGGCCAATGCAATACTCACCCACATTCCAAGACTCCCTGCTTGCGGCTGAAGTGTCGTTCCTCCACTCTGTGATCAAATAATAGGAAAATCAGTAACTATAGCAAGTTAAAATATTTATTTTTTCAGTATGCACTAGAATGTGGTCCAATCAGAAAGTTGTTAAGTCAGAATTGGAAATTGGCAGTCACATTACCAGATCCAGAGTTGGTGATGGTGCCAGTGTCGTTTGCCCGGAATCTGCAACTGAAGGCGGCTCCGGAGGGCTCTTAACAGTTGGTGCAAGTGCTGGTGCTTGTGCTTGATGTCTCTTGTGCTTGTGCTTCTTCTCGTGCTTGCCTAGAGCTGGTGCAGGTGAGGGTATTAATGTTGATGCTGGGGTTGGGGACTCAACTACTGTTGTTAGGGCTGGTGTAGATGGTGCCTTTGTTGGTGACGCGCAGTACTGGTGCTACCTTAGCATGTGCAGGTGCAGGTGTAGATGTAGGTGTTTCCTTTGAAGGGGTTGGGGCTGGTGGCGGTTGGATATGGTTGGGACTTCATAGTCCAGGACGAAAAAAATTCATGACTCCGCCTTTAGAAATAAGGAAGTTAAAAAAAATGAAATCTATCCTATAAATGAAGTACTTCGCGATGGTTTTGCATCTGTTACTCGTACAATAAAAGGATGGTCATTTATATTATCCTTATTGTTTGAAACTCTTGTAAAGAGCATTAACACGGTTTCTGTTGGACTGTCGCCTATCATAGGCATAATATAGAAACAAAAAGAGTATTATTTTTACATGTATTTTGATATTTTTATATAATTCCTTTTTATATGAAGATGTAATTCATTATAATATACTGCAAAAAAGAAATCATATAAAAATATTAAAAACACACGCAAAATAAAAATTGAGAGTTCTAGCCATGGCAGATAATTCTTGGTCTTATATATATATATATATATATATATATATATATATATATATATATATATATAAATATATTAATTTAATATTAACTTAAGTGTCAAATAATTAAATAATTATAAGACATACCAATCCACAAATCTAGAGTATGCATAAAGAATCCAGCTAATTTTTTGGGGGATACTTTTGGCGTTAAAGGATGATACAGAGTCATTGAAAGAAATGGAGTTAACTTATTTATTAATTCAAACAGAGAGTATAAGGAAATTGATGTGATATAATTGGCTTGAATTTCGAATTTAGATGATATAGTGTGAGAGTTAGAGAAGTGATAATTGATGTCGAAGAGTTGGGAGGAATGTCATTCAAATAAGGGCATTGAGGAGCAGGATTCTTTCGCCGGAAAAGTTGAGTAGCAAATCGGCACAAAATTTAAAAGGAAGCTCGTTATTTGATTCAATTTTAGGAAATGTTGGTGGGAAATTAGCGGCTGATCAAGGGTGTGAAACTTGTGCAAAGTCTTCTCAAGATTTAGGTGTTGGGAAAATTTTCCGAAAAATAGTTTAAAATTTAATAACATAGGATCATTTGTATGATTTTATATAAAACAATAATTATATATATACCATTTATCTATAGTACGAATTGTTACCTAGTGTTTGGTTGAACTAATACGTTTAAATATTCGAATAATATCTAATATTCTCAAGATCTTCCTTCCTATGACCTTATGCTGAATCTGGAGTGCGGTTTCTAAAATATATTTTTGAAAAAATATTTTTACTTGTTTTTTCTAGGAAAAGAGAGAAAATACGCTATTTAGTCTTTACTCTGATTTGAAATAAAACCTACTAACCACAATCAATGATATATTTATATCCTTATTGATCATTATCTCTTTAATAAAACTAATTCATATTAGGGATGAAGATCCTAAGGGATTCATATTAGGGATGAAGATCCTAAGGGATTCCTATTATGACTCAAATACTTATTTATATATTATTATCTAATAATAATATACTAAATAAATATTAATTACAATTAATTCCACTAAACAATTATAATTGCACTTCAGTCCAAGAATTAATTAAAATAAACCTTTTACTAATAAACTGTAAATATTTCATCTATAGATGTACATAAATATTTCAGAATTAAATATAATCCCAATATATTTAAACTAATTTCATAAGTCCATAATTTATCTTCATTTGATCATAAATTAATTTAACAATTAAATCAATTATTTTAATAATAAATATTAAAAGACTTGGCCAAGATTCTATGATCAATAATAAATTATCTTATGAAAAATCTTATAGATGTTTTGACAATAATAATGTTCCTGATATTAATTAAATATATTAATTAACATTCCGAGGTAATAATTAACACGATGTAATTTAATTTCACTCGTTAGAATATTAAATTAATATATATAACAATATTAAGTCTATTATTATTTCAAAATTAAGAAATATTCACAAATTAGTATTTATGTGAAAATATTTTATTAATAAAATATTACCACATGATCCGTTTAATACACACCGTTAATGCACTAGTATTTTAATTAGAAATCCAACTTCCATGATCAAGATAAATAATATCTATTAAAGCACTATAACCTACACGATAATATCTGTAAATTATCATAGGTTATAAACCATTATATCTTTATATAAATTACATATGATTTATATTTTCTGTGTATAATACTTATTTATACACATAAATCATAATATATATAAATTTGGAGATTTATATAAACAAAATAAGTGATCATTTAATGAATGATGAATGATGTACTTTTATTAATAAATAAATATTTAACATAAATAAATATTAAATAAATAGATAAATATGATTTTTATAGCAAAAATACTACATTAGGTGCATGCAAAAAAGGCCGTACGGGTCGATGATAATCAAGATGAGAGGGCTTCATATATTTTTGAAGAGAATGCAAAGATGAATGCTATTGTTCAGGCCGGGTTATTATTGTCAGAAAATGAAGATAAAGAACAAAAAAAGATAGAAAGAAAAAGAATATTCTGAAGGCTTCCATTCTCTCCAGATATAACAGAAGTTTTGGCTGCTGCTAGAGTTATTGTTTTTGCCCAGGGGTTTGGTTTAACTTCATTCATATTGGAGGGGGATTCTGCAAATATTATTAAATCTTTGAAATCCGATGAGACTTCTCCATCCTCTTTTGGCCATATTCTCAGCTCAGCGAAATCTACAATGGTAGGTGGTGATATTAGTTTTTTTCACGTTGGTCGAATGGGTAATACGGTAGCACATAATCTAGCTAAACATGCTAGACATGTTAGGGGTTTTTCAGTATGGACGGAGAATGTTCCTCCACACCTTACTCATGTACTTTGTGCCGATTATGGTTGAGTTTTTTATAAAACTTTAGTTCTTGTTTCTCAAAAAAAAAAAAAAAACTACATCTGTCATGGGGTATTTCTGGTAGTTTCTTCTTCTATTCTTGTGGTTTAGACTGCACTAAATTTTCAGCTATTGTGAGCAGATTTATCTTCCATGTAGTTGAACATTAATATGCTGTAGTGGTTATTATGCAAGCAGGTTCTAGTTTGTTCATTTTTCACTTGTCAATATATAATGTCCTCGATGTGTTGATGTTTGTATGGTGGCTGCGAATACTCATGATGGATTTGCTTTCCTGCAACTGAGGTAGTTTTTTGGTGGACTCAAATAGTTAGTCAGCAGCTTAGGGAATTAATTTACTGTGATGAGGATAAATTAAAGAATAAATATAAGTAGACAAAACTAATCATAAAATAAATTTAACTATTAAAAAATAAGACTTTATATTGATATTTGTGTCATATTTTATTTTTTAATAGTTAAGATAAATATAATAGTTAAATATTATGTATGTGGACTTATTCTAAATTAAAGGGCTTGCTAGTGTACATTGAAAGTCAGTTTTTTGAAAGATTGAATATTTAAATTCAAAGTGATTTGTTGGCACTCTTTTTATGAGAAGGAAGCTGATTTTTTGTTGAATTTGCTTTTGGTGAAACTATTGGGTGTTGAATAAATTTATTCAAGAATTTAGTTCCATAAATTTATTATTTTTATTATTTATAATTTATAATGACCTTATACATTCGCAAATCATATAAGTTATTGGGTGTTAATAATTTTATCCTTTTTGTCGACAAAAAATTATAAGTACCAAAATAACAGTGCGCTGGGAATGTAGGGAATGTATGCAAGGCATTTGTAACCTATAATCCGTACACAATTGTTAATACCAACGTCTTTGCAAGTACAGATCTATTATTATATCGCTAGTTAATTTGGTGGGATTTAGGAATGTTATTATTAAGAATATTCTGTTCATATATATTTATTTAAAATTATATTTTGACTTAAAAAATTAATCTAATAGATATAAGATATTTTATCATCACACTATAATTCGATGCTGTATCTTACTATTACACGGTGGCTCAACAGTTATATATGCTATAATTTTTCAAGAATTCCAAACTTGATAATTAGCTTAAGACTGTATAGATATATGGGTATATCGGGTGTGTAGTAATTTTTTGTGGCAACAACTTAAGTGCTGGTTTGGCAAAGCTGTGGTATAGTGCAATGAGATGAAAATATTTTAAAATTTAATTTAATTTAATTTTTTTGTAAAAGTATTTTCATGAGTAAATTGTAAAATTGTTTGGTCACACAATTGCAAATTTACTTAAAAATATAAAATAAAATAATACATAAGTGTGTGGGATAGACTTTTAATATATTTTGAACAATTTAAGGACAAATTTGTACATTGTTCTAAAGCAAAAAATGCTTTCACCAAAATTACAATTTTATTAATAATTATTTTGTTATTTCATGTTTTCTTAATTATTATATCATTTAGGACAAATGCTACAACCAACAAGATATGAAAACCATATTCAGATTTTTCCCAAAATATATATTCCTACGATTTTCTTATTTTAGATTAATTTGGCTAAAGTATTGGTTTAGTTTATTGTGCCATGATTAGTCCCCAGTTTAAATTATGAATGGTCATGCAATACATTTCTAGCTGACTGACTCAATAATATTTTAAACAATATGTATACCTTCCATTTCACAACTCATTTTAACTTACTGTAGTCTTTTTGAGAAATTATAAATTTTAAAAATTAATCTGAACTCATATTAATTTTATTTGCTTTTGATCAAATAGTAAATTAAAGACTAGAATATATTAAAACTTTAACCTGTTGCAAAAGTTGAAAAAAATACAATAAAAAGAATTGAAATCATAATCCTTTTAAACAAAATAATAGATAATAAGAAAGATGGTCAATTGTAGTAACAAATGGTCGACACTTTGATTTTAAGTATACAATCGTATTTATTATAAACTATTATAAGGAATATTAGTATTTACAAAATATATTATTTTCAAATTTTAAAATTTAAAAGCTGCAATTGACTTAATTCAAAAAGTCTAAAATTAGAACAGATGGAGTAATAAATGTTCAACCATTTTTTATATAACATCTTCCATATCAATAAGTATAAACTTTGAAAATTGATATTCTTATAAGTTAATTTGATATTTTCATAAGATCAAATGAGATTTACTTGTGAAAATATTAAATTAACTTGTAAAAATATAAATTCTCATATGAAATTGATATTTTTACAAGATCAAATGAAAATTATTTGTGAAAATATTAAATTAATTTGCGAAAATATCAATTCTCACTTTGTGAACAAGTGACTTGAAAATGATATCGTTTAATGTGGGGAAAAAATATTTCATACCATTAAATGCCTTAAAAAAGTGAAATATGTGATTTGATACAAAATTATAACAAAAAGGAAACTTATAAAGAAATGCTTTTAACCTTGAAATATATTTTTAAAATGATGACTCAAATGTATTAATTAATATTCTAGAAGTGGTACCCGGATAAGTTTATATATTTAATATTTAAATATAAAATTAAATATTACATTCATTTTAATTATTAAAAATTAGGATATAATACGAATTTTAATATTATATTTTACTTTTTAATAGTTAAGATAGATGTAGTATTTGGATGTTGTGCATTTATATTTATTCGTGATACTGTGGTACTTAAAATGATAATAAAAAATAGTAAATTCTAAATTATATGATTTTATAATTTTAAAATAAAATATATATATAATTTAAAACAAACTAAAAAGTTATTATATATTTAATAGAGGGAGTATTGTATTAAATAAATGCACTTACATTTAGGGGTGTCAATCGGTAAAAAATCGAACCGGTACCGAAAAAACCGAACTGGTACCGAATCGAAATTACCGCTAAAATAAGAACCGAAAACCGAACCGAATTATCGGTTTCGATATCGTTTCGATACAAATTCAGTTTCAATTTTTTGGTTCAGTTTTCGGTTTTTACTGATTAGCAATATATATAATTATTATTAATTATATATATTATTATATATATAATAATATATATAATTATTAATAATTATATAATAATTAATATAAATTTATTATTATATTATGTAATTCGGTTCTTTCGGTATACCGAATCGAACCAAAATTTAAAAATGCCCATACCGCTACCGGTACCGAAAAATATAAAAAACTAAAAAAATTAAAACAGAAAAAACCGGTACAAAAAAAAAATCGATACCAAAAAAACCGAAAAAAACGAAAAGTTTGAACTCCCCTGCTTACATTGATACAAAATAAAATGGGACAATTATCTAATTTGAACTTCAACCAGAATAGTGAGTGCCCTTATGCATTAAATCTAAATTTTTATTTTATTTTTCAAATAACCGTATCTTAAACTTTATTCCTTTAAAAAATTGACAGCCTTCGGGTCTGTTTGGAAATGATTTATTTTTTTGATTTAAAATTAAAATTTTAGTAGATTTATAAGTCAAAGTGTTCGATATCATTTTTACTTATAAGTCGAGAATTATAAGTACTAATTATAAGTATATTTAGTTAATAGTGACTTATAAGTTAAAATAAAATATAAAATTTATTTAAATGTCCTTCAATAAGAAAAATACTAAAAAAAAAAAATATTTCTGTCATTTTATAATAATCATTGACCAACTTAAAAAAAAAAACTTATAAATCATTTTTTTATAAATAAAAAATCATTATTTATTTATTTTCACTTTTTTTGAACTTATAAAAAAAAAAAGTTGGTCTCCAAAAGTTTTTTTGGCTGAATAGTTATAAATTGGGTTGATCATGGGTTCATCAACTTATAAGTAGCTCCGAACATGCACTAGTCAGTCTGCACCCTCTTCTATATCACTACAATTTTTAAACCCCACCGGAGGAGCGAAGAGCGATGATCTTAGGTGAGCTTACAGTTCGATAGCTCGACCAATTTCTCGTCAGTACTAATTAATGTAAGTCAATCTGATTTTTATATTTTTTGAAGATATATTTGCACTGCTACTGTTGATGCTTAATTTATTTCCCATTTCCTTGGGTAATTTCCAAATAAGGTTATGAATTTCACATTATAAATAATATAATAATATTTGCACTGTTACTGTTGATGCGTAATTTATACAAATGTTCAAGATTAACTCTTTGATTTTCCGATTGCTATTTTACTCTACTTTTACCTTTGTTTAATGAATTTCAGTGTTTGTATCTATCAGCAATTTAGTTTTCAGAAGATCTTTTTTATTTTTTTAAAATGCTGCTTGTGCAGAAGATGAATTTCTGTGTCTGGGTTTTGTGGGATTTTTAAATGGGTCATTTCCATCGTCACCAAAGTCTTTTATTGTTATATTTTTCACTTTTCAGAGCTCAAAAGATTTGAATTCATAAACTGTGTGAAGTTTGAAGAAAATGGAAGATAAAAAAAAAGATTGCTTTTTTGAATTTTGAATAATGAAAAGGTCATGGCTTTGTACTGTTTCAGGTGGCTTTATATAATGAGGTTGCATGAGGTGATTTCTTTTACTGAGGTATTTGTATTTATAACTACAATTAGTTGAAATTTGACTACTTTATGTGCTTGATATGATGAGTTACCTAAAAAGGGGTTGATCAAGTTTTTTTAATTTTTTTGCCAATATATGGTGATTGGTTTGGAACTTCTATAATGACAAGAAATTTGTATGTGCCAGTTATAAGAAAAGAAATTTTGGGATGGTATGGGTCATTTATTTCATTTTTCAGTAAAATTGAAAGTTTTGAATGGACTTATACAAAATACTTTTGCAAAATTCTCACATAACAATCCAGGTCTCACTTTAATTTCACTTTTTGTTTTCCTGATTTCATTTTCCTCATCTTTTAAGAAACACAGACCTGTAACTCTGTGTGTAGGAATGTTTTGTTGATTTTTCAGGTGTTTTCATGGTCCCATTTTGACTTTCTTTTATTGTTTTCGATGTTTGAAAGCAGGATACTATTGGGAGCTAAAAACGTTTAATTGATATACATTGTGAAGTTTGAAGAGAGTTGAAGATAGATTGAAGTTTTTCTTATGCCCTTTACAATTTAGGGTTGGTTCATATGCAGTTGTAGTACTTTCAGCTGTTTGAGCAAGAGAAAGGTGATTGCTTTATTTAAGGTGGTTGTGTTTATGGCTACAGTTTGTTGAAAAATGAATCATTTTTATGTTTGATATGATGTGTTAGCTGAAAGGGTTTATCACCTCTTGCTGATATGGTGAATGGTTACGAAATTTAATATTAGTTAGTCTAAAGGTGGAATTTAGAAGAAAGGAAATTTGGGCATGTGATGGGTCATCTAGATTCTGAAGGAAGTGATATTGATATTGATATTGATATTGATTTGGAAAGTGGAGGGGACTACAAGTGATGAATATGGAACTATAGTCCAGGATCTGAGTTGGTGAAAATGGAAAGAAAGTGCTGCGTAGGACATGGAGTGGGTTTGTGGGATTAAACAAATCTGCAAGGGTTGGAGATGGTTTAGGTTCAAATGATGAGTTGTTAAATTCTGGTGAGATTTCTGTTGAGAATATGAAGATATTGTCAGACAAGTTGGGGGAAGATATGGTGAATTCACAGGAGAAGAAGATAACTAGAGAGAAGCAAAAGAATGCAAATCCAAAAAAATATTCCAAACCACCTAGGCCTCCTAAAGGTCCACTGTTGGATGCTGCTGATATGAAATATGTCAAAGAATTTTCTGAGCTTGCCATGTTAAAGCGTAAAAGGATTGAACAAATGAAGAATTTGAAGAAAAAGAAATCTGAGAAGGCATCATCATCTAACACTAATTTTATTGCAATGGTTGTAACGATTCTTTTCTGCATCGTTATCATCGTTCAAGGTAAAAGTCTATATTCATAACAACTGTCATTTGGATTCCTACATGGAATTTTGTGGTTAATTTATATATTGCCGATCGATTTTTAAGTAGATAATGCAGTTCAGGGGCTTGACTATTAAGTTGGAATTTTAACAGCTTAACCTATTTAGATATCAGACAAATTGAACTCCTTTAGTAGGGTTTTATAAACTATGCTTAATGTTATAGATGGTTAAAATTTTCTTGTACTTTCTCCTGCTCTCTTATTTTCTGAACTAGTGTTATTATTATTTTTATTTATATAACTATAATGTATAGTATAAATGAAGAATATCTCAATAGCATATATTCATAGTTGTACTATTGATCCCATGTCCTGTAATCACATTGCCTAATTTGGGTTTCTATTCTTAGGTCTTAGAATATCTAATTAAGGCAAACCAGCTGTCATAAATCATCATTTAGTGCTTTCCCAAAAACCCTGCTGGCGCATATGGCTTCATCAGTATTATTGCATTACTTGTTTCTGAATTATGTTTCATGTGTTGGATTTATGAACATTTTGTCAATTTTTATTTAACTATTTATTGCCAACACCTATGTCTATATCTACTGTAGGAATACTTTTTATCTCAGCTTTGCAAGTATTCTAAAAGTCCATGAACTACAATTTTGGGGCAAACACTATCCTCAATTTTGAGGATGATACAAAGTGTTTTTGTGTCAAAACTGTTATTTCCATCCAATGGCTACAAAAGAATACTTTATCAGGAGAGAAAATAGTGTTGGTGTTTAGGATGAGCAAATGGTTTACTTCTTTTTTTTACTATTAAGCTTTTTCAATAAATTAAACGTTTATGCATATTACAACAGAAACCCAAACAATTTGTCTTTCATTTAATTTTACACGTATATTGTGTACTTTAAAATTAATCTGCTCTTTTATTGCAAACTTTCAGGGCTTCTGGGTTCTCATGTATGACTCAAATGACTGTTATATCGTCCAGTTCAGGTAGATTTCTGTATAACCATGTCTTGAACCTTTCATGTAAGTTTGATTCCATGTGGTATTTTCCAGATGGTATTGTCTTTTTTATGATGAGAAGTTAACAAGTTATCGTCCAATACTTAAATGGAACCTGGCATATGAGCATAAACAACACGAATACGGTTAGCATTGCACTGCTCTTATTATAGTTTTGCATAAGAACATTTTGTAAGTAAACATTCAAACCAAACTAATGGGTTGGTTTTAGAATCTCCAGTATTGGTTCAATTCAAGTCAGGCCCCATTTGTTATCTTTTTACCCAAAAATTATGACGTAATAAATAAAAGAAAAAAAACCAGTTTTTTTTTTTTTTTGCCCTTTTGTGACTAGTGTAGAAGAAAAGAACCAATATTGGGTTGGTCTAAGAACAGACTGGCTTTTATCTTATTTTAGTTGCATGCTTAAACCAATAAAGAAAAAAGTGACTCTAAGTAGTCTTAAATCAGGCTTTCTTATCCTTACTTCACCTGGTTCTGGGATTTGTTGAACAGATTTTCACTCCTTATTTTGATATTTGCCTCTTTTATCATAAGTTGCTGCATACTCCAATGGCACATCGTTTCAAACATATATATTAAATTATTAATTCTGCTTATGTCAATGTGGAAACACCCGTTAGATATCTTTATTGAAGTATTTAATAATGTAATTCATTATATGCATACTATTGTTTCATGTATCAACAGAGTAACCGAATTTTATTTAGATGCATATTTGTAAATTACAATATCTGAAATCTGGTTATGAGGTGAACAAATATTTGGTGAAGGTAGAATAACTGAAGTTTGGGGGGAAAATCCAGGGTGATTATTTAAGAGCATTAGGTTTGTTTGAGTATTGTAAAACAACCCCCCCCCCCCCCCCCCCCCCCCCCCCCCCCCCCCCCCCCCCCCCCCCCCCCCCCCCGGGGCACATGGTGCAAAATTCAGGTATATAACATTTGGCAAGAATATAATCTCTGTATTAAATGAAGTCGTTTCTTTCTCCGAGTGTGCGTTGTTGTGTGA
Source organism: Hedera helix (assembly GCA_947179155.2). Lineage (NCBI taxonomy): Eukaryota > Viridiplantae > Streptophyta > Magnoliopsida > Apiales > Araliaceae > Hedera > Hedera helix. The sequence continues at coordinate 26,221,594 of OX359287.1, forward strand.
TTGTAGAATGTGATGAGGTGAGAAGAGAGGCCGGGCTAAAACATAAAAGGTAATATTTCTATCTCTGATTTTTGCAGGTATGCGCTCCAGCAAGTTTTTCAACGCTAAGATCTCAATAACAACAAACAGGATATTACTCAAGTCAAACATTTAGAGAATATATATGCACATGTAACCAGTAGATGTAGTTTCAAACATTCTCGAGTATGAAAATAGTAATTTCCTTTTTGTTTGTAATGCAGAATGTTGGCTGTACTCGTTCTTTCAAAAGTTGGATCGATTGCTATTGCTAAAGTTGATGTTTCTATCACCTTTCAGCAGTTATGCAGATTAGAATCTTTGATCTGAGACCGGGGAGGAATGCACACAGTTGGCATTTTAGAAGGTTGCTAAACCAGTGACGAAGTTTTGTAGAGTAGGTTTATCAGTGGTAGCTTATAACTTTATATGCACTTTAAGCTTGCCCCTATCTCGGGCCGCTTTCTGTAAATGCATTTTTATTTATTTATTTATTTTTGCTAAGACCATATTTGTGATTTTGCAAACGATAGTCTGCTTGTAATGAACGAACAATCACTAGAGTTTTGATGCCCTTGTGTTTGCTGTTTGCCGTTTGCTATATATTCCATGATAAAGATTTAGCAAGTAAAACTCATGCAGGGAACTTTTTAACTAGGGAATTGATATTTTCATAAAGAAAATTGATATTTTTGAAAAATTCTCTTCATACGAATAGTAAATAGGGTTCATCTCATATAAGTGAGAAAATATTAATTTTTTTTTATAGAAATATCAATTCCCTATTGGTGTCTAAAAACAACGTATAATGCTATTTTTATTGATTTTTTTCCTTCTTCCTTTTTTGTACACATTAAGGTTTGCACAAGATTTAATCATGAGTTTTTCCAATTTTAAACTAAAAAAAAAATAATTTGATATGAGATAAGTATTGAAAGTTGTGTCAAGTGGCTTATTATAGTTACTACTTCTCCTAGCCAAAAGTGATCCAAGGGTGGAAATAATTTCATTTTACTAGGATCATTTATTATTCATCAACTCAACTAATGTATCTTATCAATATGTTTGGTTTCATCTAAGAAGATATAATATATACATATAGTAATAAAATATAAATAAATAAAGAATGTCTTGAGGGAAATCTTATTAAACAACTCTTCATCTCTTGAGGGAAATATATGGAGCATGTAATTTTCAGTAATAAGTTTCATTTATTCTAAAAATTTAACAACTTATTCGGTATGTCAGTTTCAGCTATATCCTAATCAGTTTCTCCCCCCCTTTTCCCCCCAATAAGTTTCCAATAGCATTTTCAGTTTACTTTTAGATACCAATTTGTAAACTAATTAAATTGGCAGACAGGAGGGCTTACTTTGAGAGAAGAAATTCCCAACATATAATAAGTCATCAATATTCCATTCTCCATCCCCAGACCGGATTTCAATATCAAATTAATCAACCAACTCGAAAGAAATTACAAGCACTGAAAATCAATCATCAATCCACGAGTCTTATGTCTAAAAGAGAAATTTCTGCATGGTTAAAAGAGACTTGACAAGAAACTTTTAACATGCTCTACTCTTTTTCTCCAGTCATAGAAATTGTGAACATGCTGCCGAACCAAATTCAGAAAACAATGCATCAGATATTTCCGTCTCCATGAGATTGAAAGTGAACCACATTACAAAAAATGGGAAAACCCAAAAATTCTTGATCTTCGATATAGAGATTAGTACGAGGATGACGATAGGGAACAAGCTAATCTGGAACTCAATGAGCTTTCACGGGGTCAACTCGAGGCCTCCAAAGTCCTAGACTGTACTTGTGTGAATATTTCAATATCAGTTTCCTCTATAACAGAAAAACAGTATGTTACTTGAGTCATAATAAAACAAAACCAGCATGGAGAAAATGAGATGATTAGATTACATCACAATCATCACAAGAATAGTCAATCGTCACAAACCACTAGAATTGTAGCAACACTACTAATAAACAACTTTTAAGACAAAATCACATTATCTTCAAAAGCAATGTAAAAATGAAAACTTCAACATGCTTCCTACAAGCAAAACTGGGGGAAATAATAACAATTGCCTACAAGAAGTACATAACTTCAAGTTAACAAATTCTGATTAATAATCTAAGTAGAGATAGCAAGGCAAAATTTGGACCATAAAAGGTCCAAAACTGACATTTATTTTATAACTTACAAGTCAGAAAGCAGAGGTAATATTATGGGACTCTATTCATTTAGACAATAGGGTGGACATGAAAGAAAAAAGCCACCTATACATGTCATAATTTATATCAATTCACATGGTTCTCGTGACCTCAAAGTGACAGACTACAATCAAATAAGGGATCAAACCACTCTTAGAAACGCAAAACAAAAGCAACGTGCATAGTTTGGAGCCCAGCTCCAACTACAGTGATCTTACGAGGGAAAATACATCAACTCTCTCTGCTATCGGTGTATCACTTTCTATCTTTATTCCATAAACTAGTCCTCAATAAAAAAGAGATTTTAATACAATGGCACATGAAGATCTACCCCGGATAGCATTATGATTAAAATAACACGCAATAGCCATCAAACATCTGTAACAACTGAGCAGCAATCTGCATGAAAGTACTTAAAAAATATGCACGGATGATTTGATAATGTCCAAGCTCCATCTACATAACCGGAAAATATCACCCTGCACCAATGGCCAGCCCAGTGTTTAGAAAGAGAGATCAAGAAAGAATCAAGGGTTGGATATTTGGATTGTGATCATTCAACATTGCGCTTCCATGATGTTCATATATATAAAACATCTTTATGATCTGTAAAGGGATGCATCTAAGGCAACGTGCATTTTATGCTAGTAAAATATGGTGCTCTTCAAAAACAGCTCAAAACACAGGAAAACTGTTAACCATGATAAGTAACATAAACCTTGTAAGGCTGCTAACTCTAACAGGTTGCTTAAGTGTCATAATGCGACAATGTCCCAAATTTTTCGATAAAAAGCTTAGACCCTCGTAGCACCTAGACTCTCACAAGCCCAGAAAATACACTAGCACAAATATACTACATTCATTGAGTTTATATAATCAACACCTTCAAAAAAGTTAGAATTCAAGTGTAAAACCACAAACAACCACATACTTCTATTCAATTCATATATGCATACACAACATGAAAGTTCAAGATTTGCACAATATCGCCAACAATAAAATCCCCATCAAGTTAATAAATTGCAAGAAAACATTATTAATATTATTTTTACAAAAAAGGATATTGCAAAATGATTACGTGTTTGCAGGATTCAACGCCGAGTTGCTTGAGCTTCAAGGTGCGAGTGACAAGCAGCTTCTGAAAGTCCCCAATCCCAGTTTCAAGCTTCTCTGCGTAGGCTTCCACCCCTTTCCCCACTCCCTTCAAAAATTCCGGTATTCCAACTTTCACTGAAAAAATTACCATATCCCCTTTCAGTATTCCACCAAAATCGCCATTATATATATATATATATATATATATATATATATATATATATATATATATATATATATATATATAAACCTTAAGAAAGAAATTACCTTGGTAAGGGGTGGATTTGGAAGAAAATGTTGCGAACCCAGATGGATAATTAGAGGGTGTGGAGAAAAATCTTAAATTTAAAGGTATGATTTGCCTCCTAGCCATCGCTCTAACGTGATATCTGTCGTCAATTCAGCAATTGCTCATGTATAAAATCCCCAAATGTTAGTTCTGTAGCTCACTTCAACTGTGCGGGGGGTTTCGACGGCATAAAACCCCCAAAAGCAAAAGTATTCAGTGACAGCATCAGAACGACATCGTTGCTACACTCCTGTACATCTTTCATTTTTGAATTTGTGTATGTACAAGTTATAAAAAAAACCCTGATAAATGTATAGGCTAAATGTGAAGGTTTTGTATATTTATCTAGGGATTTCCTCCCCCCTCCATTATATTCTCTTTAATTTTATTTAATGCATCAATTATTTGATCTTAATAATTTTATTAATAATGATCAAAATATAATAATATAATCACCCTTATTAAAAAGTAAAATCATTAAAAATAATTTTACAGTTAAAAATTAATTTTTTTTCATAATTGATATTTTGATTTAAAAAATTCACATGTTATAAAAAATATCAAATTACTTTTATTTTAAAATAATGTTAATTTCAATTATACTATTAAAAATTATAAAAATATAATCTATTAAATAGAATTAGAATTAAAATATAATAGAAGAGAGTCAAGTCTCTTATTTAGTCATGATTCGAATGTTGAAGTATGGGCGTATACCGGTACAATGGTACATTTTGGTCAATAATATATTCGGTGCCATAGAAAAAGAAAAAAGCTTGAAAATAATGAGCTGAGCTATTACACTTTTTAGGAGATCTCAGGCGGGGAAGATAGATAACTCCGTTGTGGTGGCAAAATACGGGGATGACTTGCGGTTAGGGGTGAAAGGCCAACCAAGATCGGATATAGTTGGTTTTTCCCAAAATCTATTTCAGTAGAGCGTATGATGTCGATGGCCTCAGTACAGACTAATATTTAATAATATCAAAAAAAAAATTGGGGGGGAGGGGAGGGGAGGGGAAGGGGGAGGGATTTTCACAGTAAAAATTGATATTTTTATCTATGGGCTTTATTTTAAACCTATAGTGATGGATAAAATTGTCTATATAGACCTATAATGACACTCGCCACATGTAAAGTGTCATCACAGGTCTATAGTGATGGTAAAATTATTGTGCTATAACTAAAAAAAAGGGGGCCTCACATGCGAAAATATTAATTTTGACTGTGGAAATATTAATTTTCAAAAAAGAATGTAATAATATTCGCTGATATGTGAAAGTAAGGTCTGATATTGATACATTTGCAAGATATAAAAAGATAAGTTTTGCTAAATTGACGAGTTATTTTTTTGATTAAATTCAGTTGTGAATTATACGGAGTCATAAAATTGGTTCTAACAATAACGGAATCCATCATTTTATACATCTTTTTTAGAAAAATTATCAATAGTAATTATTCACGACAAAAAAAAATATTATTTTGATAAAGATTTACAATTTTGCATAAATTTTTTTAATAAGTCTAGCAATTATGCATCATATTATTTATATAATGTTATAGGAGTATCTAAGTAATGTTACCGTGGTAAAAGAATCTTACAAAATGAATGATGTGGTAAAGTGTAATAATTAGTTGATTATTCTATACATGGGTGGACTTACTAATAATAACTAATCACAATTAATTATTTTATTTTATAATTAATCTTTTGTCACTAGAGTATTATTGGAAGTATATTTTTCAATTTTTTTAAGAAATGCATAGTTTTTTGTTGCGTATCTGATACTGGTACGTATCGAAACCCAACACTGCATTAAGAATTGACTGTGATGCGGCTTCCAATAACACGACTTTGAACCATGATAACAGTAGTTTTGCGGTTATTATATATTTACCCTGCCCTTTAATTACCTATATATTGGGTTAAACATTTGTAAGAAATAAACAGCTAGCTAGCTAGTGTTTACTTCTCTCTGTTGAACAATTGTTGACGAAGGTAGAAGGTAGAATGCAGAAACAAAATGCAGACAATTATAATTAAAATGTCCGGGAGACTTCTATTTATCACCACTTGAAGACAAGATTATTATGGATAATAGACAAATAATCCATATAAGATATAACTAAGCATCAAGATATAACTGCAACCAGCATTATTGATATCTCAGCAAATTCTTATTTGAACTAGTGAGAAAGAAGTAGTAATTGACATGGGGAAGAAAATGGAATACATAGTATTTATAGGGGCCAAGATACTGTTCTGGAAAAAGCAGGGACCTTTTATGCGAACAGTTGCAAACTTTTAGAATTAAATAGAAGCCATTTGATCGTATCGTTAGGTTTGAATGGTACAGATCATATCTGTTTAGATAACAGATTTAACCGTTACAACTTACGCCACAATTGGAAAAACAAGATTGAACTTATCTACAAGATGGTGCTTTGCAGCCACCATGTACAACTTCACATTATTAACATATAGCACCAGCTGAGTGAAGTTAAAAAATGTTCATTTCCATGGAAGGACGCCTAATTATTTCATGGCTTCACCCCTCGCTAGTCTTCATCCGACTGCTCTTCTACCACATTCTTAACAACGCGTATACGTTAGAGAGGTTGAAGCATTACCTGAACTGCATGCTGCGCACGAACACTCAAAATTTGAACTGGTGAGTGAATATAGTTAGGGGACAAGGTAAAGCTATAGCGCTGCAATATCATTGAGAGAGCAATCTTTGTTTCGTTAGTTGCAAACTTCAATCCTACGCAACTACGAGGACCCAAGCCAAAAGGAAGATGTACTGCTGGGTTTTTGTTTGTAGCTTTCGCAACCCCTTGGGCAAATCTCTCCGGTTTGAATAGATGTGTGTCGTCTCTCCATATTGGAGTGTCATGATGAAGTGCTAGTGTTGGAATGACGATGTGTATATTGGCTGGAAGTCTGAATTTCCCCAGTTTGGTTTCCCCTTTAACTTTTCTTTGCAAGGCAATGACGGGAGGATAGAGCTTTAGTATTTCATTGATGATCATGTTCACCAAATCCACACAAAAAAACTTTCAGTAAATTTCATGACTAGTATATTAAATTAGTATAATAATGCGTATGAGAATCATGCAGAATAACACCAAAATTCCAGAAGGTGATTATTGAAATATACCGTTTTTAGCTTTGCAATGCCATCTGAATTTGGATTGTCCTGGCCAAAAACTTGAGCACTTCTTGCCTTGCTTTTTCTTGCCAATCTGTATGAATTCCAAGAAGAAAAACAATCCAAGCAAGCAATGTTGTCGTAGTTTCCTGCCCAGCAACGTAAAAGGTCTTGCATTGGTCAATCACATCTTGTACTGTGATTCTGTTCTTTTCATGAGAATCATTCTTAGCCTTCATAAGTAATCCAAGAAAATCGGTCCCAAAACTCCCTACTTCTCCACTCATAGTACTTGTATTCTCTCTTTTCTCCATGATTCTCAAAATAGAGTTGTGTACTCTTTGGTCATATAATTAGTATGAGGAAGAAAAATGAAACTTTTCGGTTAAAGGGTGATTACCTAAGACCAGGAAGCTTAACTTTGAAAAAATTTCTGGAATATATGACGACCAATTTCATCAACATGTCAAAAATATCCTTCCCTTCTAAATAACTGCTCCCAAAAGCTGTCCTGGAAATGATTTCAGATGTTAAAAACCTGATGTAATACTCACTCATTTCTATAGTCCCACATCACCCATTTTAAAAGTCATCCTCTCATCCTTCACCTATATATATGCCCTTACTACTTCCCATTTAAGACATCCAAACAATAAGGAACATTCATTGTGAGAAAGGACCTTATTGTGTGAGGGGCTTTTAAGTAAGAACCTCCCTAGTTAAATATTTTATTTTTCCTTCTTTGGATTTTGGGTATTGATATAAGCCCAAATTTCTTTTGATTTTCTTTGGAGACGGTGGATCTCTTCTTAATTTCGGGTATGTCTCTTTTTTTTTTTTGTGTAATTATTTAATTTTTTGTATTAGTTTTAATTTTGTAACTTTAATTTTTGTATGTTATTTAGTTTGTTAGTGTATATATTTTAGGTATATGTCTCTGTTAGTAATTAACATTTTGGGATATTAAATTATTATTTTTGTAACTTTAGAGTTTTGACATAATAATAATAATAATAATAATAATAATAATAATAATAATAAGAAGAAGAAGAAGAAGATATTTGTTTGTAATAGAATTAAAAATGAAAAGAATATTTCGGAAGGAACAAGAATACTATTATTTATTAATATATACGTTACCATGATTAAAATATTTATGTATATATAACTTTAGATAGAATTTTGATTAGAACAGAAGGATTTCAGATTCGCCTAAGGGAAAGAAATTGTGTAAAACTTAATTAATTGATTAACTATTTATTTATTAATTACTTTATTTTGTTAGTTCCGACGGAGGGAATTTAACGAGTCAGTTTTGCAATATAAGTTTGAGTATTACATTGCTTATTATTCCAGGTACGAATTCCGTACTCCTTCAGCGATACTCATTTGATTTTAATTTGTTTGTTTTGTTCCTCATTAGAATTTAGATATTATCTTGATATATTGTTCATAGTCAAATGCATATGATAGTTTTGTTTTATTTTAGATATTCACAACTTATCTTGTACTCTTTAGACTTATTAAGCATGTTTAGTATTTATTTTGATTCTGTAGAAACATACATGCTAATATATTTGGGAGACTTTGTGTCGATTTGTTTCGGTTTAACATGTGCGTATTAGAACCCATTTTGTGATATTGTGTCGCATTCGTTGTGACATAATATTTTTCTTAGAAAGTATCGTAGGGTATACCTGAGTTATAACCACCTGTGGAGGTACCACAGACATGTCTCTGAGCACTAAGGCATAACGTTTTCCGTGGCGGTGTGATCAGTCCACGGCGTCTCCATTTTATGTTTCGGTGAACATTGGTGTTTTGTTGTGGGAGGCGTATGGGTCGACCCTAGCATTTTGTTCTGTTCTGTTTTGCGATCTGGTGTTGTTCGTAGTGCCGAGCACACCTTTTCGATTTTGTATGCATTTGGATTTGCAGTCCAATGTGTGCCTGCCTGTGTGGCAGTATTTTGACTTGTCTTTGTGACAAGGTATATTTCTGTTTTGTTCTAAGCTCGGTATGAAATAAGCACAACCATTCAATTCAGCCTTTTTGTTGTTCAGTAAATCAGTTCAGTGGATCAGTTTCAATTCAGTAGATCAGTTCAGTTTAGTAAGATTATATTATTCAGTTCAGTTGATTTTGTTAATCTCAGTTTGATTCAGTTGATTTTGTTATTCAATTTCAGTTCTTATTTCTGCACTCTTTATTTGTACTGGGCATTTGGCTCATGCTATGTTTTTCTTCCGGCAGGGTTTGCAAGGGGATTCAAGGGCAAGTGTGAAGAGAGTTCCTTTTTGTTTTAACATTCTACTTAGAGTTCATTTGTCCGTAGCCTCCATTTCCACTAGTCGGGAAGGGGGTGTTACAGAGTTGGTATCAGAGCTAGTGTTCTTTCTTGTAGAAAACCTATTTAGGTTTGACCTGTGAGTTATGGGTAAACATTTGGGTTAAGTTTTTGTTCTGTTTGACATTCTGTTCAGCTATCATATTAAGTTTGTATTCGACTTTGTCTCTAATCAATTTTACTTCTGTCTGTGAGGCTTTTATGATACTGATTTTATTCATTCGATTGTTGCAAATTCTTTTGTTCGGCATCTTGGTATCCCATCTCTGTTCTTAGATTCTGCTATCTTTATTGCTACTCTGATGAAAATTTTTGTTATCTCTGATTTGTTTTAAAGATATTTTATTAGATTTGAAAATAAAGATTTGTGGGGCTAATTTTCGGTCGATGCATATGTACGACTTTGATATGATTCTGGGGATGGATTGCTAGAGCTTCGGTTATGATTTTGTAGATTGCATTTAGGCTTGATCTGTGAGTTATGGGTAAATCACTAGGTAGATAAAGAAGTTTGTTTTGATTTGGTTCTCTGTTTGGTTGGTCTTGATTTTAACCAAATGCTAGTCTGTTTTTGATTTGTAATTGATGTGAGGAAAGTGAGATAATTTGTCAAGGTTATTCTTGCTATGCAATGGAGTAAGGATATTAGTTAAGAATTGTGATTGGAGCATTAAGGAAAATAAAGATATATTTTGGAATATGATTATGATATGAGTATTTGTATTAACAAGTATTTGATTTTGGAGAATTAATCGTTAGAGTTCTTTAGTAACAATCTGTTATGATCTTAAACTTAAGGATTTGATCTGGATAGTGTTGCATTTATGTTAAGCTCGTGGATGATGTAAGGTATGTATATTGATGGGACAGTATGATAAGTGAAAACTATTAAGTATGTATAAATGATCTCTTGTAAACTTGAGTTATAGATATTCAAGGTAATTAGATTAATCATTGAGGCTAATGATCAATTTTACAGTTATTTTGGAGTTTTGTTATATGAAGATTTTGTAATAGTATGAGAAAATCTTGAAATTTGGTGGACTAAGGTTTGCACTAAGAAATGATTGATTTATTTAAATGGTTATATATTAAGTGATGAAATTCAATAGATTTTGAGACCTTAAATAGTTTAGAGTAGGCAGTTTGTTTATGCAAATAATGGAATATGTCTTGGAGTTTAATATGGTGATTTAGATATTTTAGTGGTATATTATTTGGAGTAATAATATTTGAGAATTAATTTGAATTGAGACTGGAATATTTTGAAACTCTTAAGGTGCTAGGGAGAACTACTTAGTTCGCGTTTTATTGTCCCATTAGTTTTAGAATGGGTTGACGAAGTCACATTTCAGTTAGTTTATGTGTATAACGTATTTCGTGTCTCAGTGTTGAAGAGTTGTCATTACCATATGTTGCACGTGGTGCACTATCCTTCTGATAAGATTCCGGAATAAAATCATTTCGTTTGTTTTGTGAAAATTATATTCAAGTGAAGTTTTTGCATCTTTTGATAATTAGGTTCGTCCTATTTTTTTTTTATTCCGGGGACGGAATCCTTGTTAAGGGGGAAGTAATGTAATACTCACTCCTTTCTATAGTCCCACATCACCCATTTTAAAAGCCATCCTCTCATCTTTCACCTATATATATGACCTTACTACTTCCCATTTAAAACATCCAAACAATAAGGACCATTCATTGTGAGAAAGGACCTTATTGTGTGAGGGACTTTTAAGTAAGAACCTCCCTAGTTAAATATTTTATTTTTCTTTCTTTGGATTTTGGGTATTGATATAAGCCCAAATTTCTTTTGATTTTCTTTGGAGACGGTGGATCTCTTCTTAATTTCATGTATGTCTCTTTTTCTTTTTTTGTGTAATTATTTAATTTTTTGTATTAGTTTTAATTTTGTAACTTTAATTTTTGTATGTTATTTAGTTTGTTAGTGTATATATTTTAGGTATATATCTCTGTTAGTAATTAACATTTTGGGATATTAAATTATTATTTTTGTAACTTTAGAGTTTTGACATAATAATAATAATAATAATAATAATAATAATAATAATAATAATAATAATAATAATAATAATAATAATAATAATAATAATAATAATAATAGTAGTAGCAGTAGTAGTAATAATAATAATAATAATAATAATATTAATAGTAATAGTAATAATAATAATAATAATAATAATAATAATAATAATAATAATAATAATAATAATAATAATAAGTATTTTTAAAATACTAAATTATAAATATTAGGCTATTTAATTTATTCTATCACCATATTATAAATTAAATATTCTCAATTTATTATTACAATTATGTCACCCACTTCTAAAATAAATATTACTCTTTTGCGGTGTGACTTTTTAGGTTCGCCATATTAAACTGATTGTAGAATAAATTAATTAGAACAATTGTAATCTTATTTATATAAATAAATTAAACTATTTAATTTATTAATAAATAATATTTATTCTTACAATAAGGGTAAACCCCCTTAGCGATCAATGACTTTTCAGATAATATAGATTTCAACATTTAATCACAAAAGAACCTATTCCGCGAATAGTTACCGTACAATTCAATCTTTCTACCACACAATATCTTAATCAAATATAAGACATAGAATTACTATCAAGTCTTGTTTGATCATATGTATTTCAATTCTCAAATGTACTACTCTAATATAAATTAGAAACTCCTTTCTAATTTTCATACCATCTTGGTCAAGAATTTCTGAGTTGTCATTTATCGAATTACATAGGACATTCTCTTCTTTTACTGGAAGTGGTAGATCCTTTATTGACCATTCACCTACCTCCATGTATAACTTATTATACCCGATCATACCCTTTGATATACCCTAAAGGTCTTAAGGAATCAAAGTATAACACATCATACATAAGGTACTATGATGATCTCAAGTCTAAGGATTACTTATACTACTATCACAAAAGGAACTTCTACTAATAGGTAAATAAAACTTCATTAGGTGTTCCTTGAGCGAGTCACGTTTAGTGAACTTATTCTCTAATAAGCACCTACGTACTTGTTTTAGTATCTCTAGACAAATGATTATGAGATCAATCATCATCTTTATAAGAGCAATCATAGTATGTACTAATCTATCCGAATTCACTAACCCCCCCCCCCCCCCCAATTTTAGTTATCCCGCAATTAGGAACATTTTAGTTTTTAAGCTATCTTGAATTTAGATCTCATTAGCATAATCAATATTATGATTATAAAAGAATTGCTCAAAACTATGTGTTTATTCATATAATTAATTCAACCAATTAATCATGAATAATGGAATGCGTTGATACTTTTATTAATAAATCGAATAAGATTACAAAGTATATACATATCACATCAAATGTGATTGACTTGAGGACATATTACTTTCAGTTGCTACATTCTAAACAATGGCAAGAAATATCTGATAAAGTTTCAACTCAAAGCAGGTGAAGGAATCTTCCTTGGATACTCTACGGAAAGTAAGGCGTATAGAGTATTCAATAAGAATTCATTGACTGTTGAAATCTCATTCCATGTCACATTTGATTAAACAGATCAAAATGAATTAAGTAAAGCTACTCAACTTGATGAGATCATAAAGTCTGATCCTCTGATCGTTTAGCTGGAAAGTCACATGATCGTAGATGATGAAATTATAGAGTCCGACCCCACGGTCGTGATGCTAGACATGGAGATCATAGAGACTGCAATACCTAAAGCAAAAAACTTACAAATAAATGAAGTTATTAATCCAGAATTGAATCTTGAATAGCTTAGACAAGAAGGCACAAGGATTGACATTTATACAGGGAGAAAATGGGCAAGGGATCACACTCAAGATCTAATCATTAGTGATCCAAATGCTAGAGTTAAAATAAGACCAGCCACTCAAATTGAATGTTTCTATCTTAGCTTTTTTATCTCAAATAAAACCCAAAAAGATTAAAGAAACACTTGAAGATTCAAGTTAGATTGAAGCCATGCAAGAATAGCAGGATCAATTTGAAAGAAATAGAGTGTAGAGATTAGTTCCAAGACCTGATAATCATCCATTCATTGGTACTAAATGGGTCTTCAGAAATAAGATGGATGAAGCTGACATAATAACAAGAAACAAGGCTAAGTTGGTTACTAAAGGCTATTCACAAGAGGAATGAATTGATTATGATGAGACCTTTACACCAGTTACAAGATTTGAGGCAATCAGAATGTTTCTAACCTATACAGCCCATGTGAACTTTAAAGTTTTTTAAATGGATGTAAAGAGTGTATTCCTTAATGGAGAACTGCAGGAAAAAAAGTCTTTATGGAACAACCCCTAGGTTTTATCATTCCAACTCTATTAAACTATGTTTATAAATTGGATAAAGCACTGTATGAATTAAAACTAGCACCTAGAGCATGGTATGAAACATCACTTTATTAATTAAAAATGGATTCACTAGAGGTATGATAGACACAACTCTATTCCTTAGAAAGCATAAAGATAAAACGTTATTAGTTTAAATATATGTAGATGATATTATTTTTGGTTCTACTGATAAAAAATTTCATGAGAGATTTGCTAAGTTGATGCAGAGTAAATTTGAGATGAATATGATGGGATGTGACGCCCCCAAATCTGGGCCCACACAGCCCAAACTTGAGTCGTCAAAATACTACAACAAAATTATTACAACAAAGCACAACGTACAACAATACAGTGTATAATAATACACAACTAAGTCTTCACTATTATTGCCACACTATTTTACAAAACGTGAAGACTATGATAACTATTCCTCGAACCCTCACTCCATTCCCCGGCTAGACCCTGTTATGTTTTCATCTCCTGTTGAAAAACAATGGAACAAAAGAAAGGGTGAGCTCAAATAGCCCAGTAAAGAATATCATGACTAAGATAATGACGAATAAATTATCATTAGTCTTCAACAGTTGAGTTCTTGATAGAATACAATAGACTACAAGGTTTATATCAAAAACTGCAGTTAAATTCTTAAACAACGTTCAGATCAATAATAGCAGCGGAATGAGTAATCTATTAGAAGAATAATGCAGACTATAATGTCCACTCGGTTCTCTTTTTAGGAAAAACATCATCAACTTTTATCATCTGAAATATCATTAGTCAAGATAATACAAATTCACAGTTCCTGATCATAATCATGCACATCAACAGTTCATCTTTGTACTACGGGCCAAAGATATTCAATATAGCACCAACGGTCATGATTATACCAGATTCAGCCTTTGGTCATAATCATACCAAACAACAGTTCATCTTTGCACTACGGGCTAAAGAGAACATTCACCACGTGCCATAAAAGACACCGAACAGATGTATCGCCTTTAACCTATTATATCGCCTTTAACCTATCATCTGTTCAACAAATATATCACATCTGTGCCCCCGGCCACAGATATTCACAACAGCTTGATTTTTGGATGATTAGAATGATATAAATGATGAACAGAAGAAATAGGATAACAATAAGTATCGGAAGTTTACTTTGTACAGATTCAAATAATGTCCAAATTGTCAACATGATGTGGAGTGAAATTTAAAAATGATATTCAAGATCCACAGTTCAGAATAACGGTTACAATTCAATAGAAAGGTTCACGTAAATAGGAAGGTTCAGTTGAAATAATGAAGTTCAACTATTATGGAACATATAATATTTTCAGGAATTATAGAAGCAATAGTTCCATAATAAATTTCGATTTAGGAGTATGAAAGAAAATAATATCCCTTACCGTAGTAGGTTTGATTAACAAAAGGTGAAGGAAATTAATACAAAGGGTTATTCACCAACAGGCGGCAATCCGCTCCGTAAGGTTATTCCCACAATTTAATAGAATTTGAGTACAAAGAGTTATTCACCAAACAGGCGGCAATCCGCTCCGTAAGGTTATTCCCACAATTTAATAGAATTTGAGTACAAAGAGTTATTCACCAAACAGGCGGCAATCCGCTCCGTAAGGTTATTCTCAGAGATTAATAATGAATGAATACGAAAGGTTATTCACCAACAGGCGACAATCCGCTCCGTAAGGTTATTCCCACAATTTAATACATGGAAATAAAAGGCACGTCTTATGAGTAAGGAAGAAACAATATTATTATCGAGAATCAAATAATGATAATCCCTTACCATAGTATGTTTGAATAATGGAAGATGAAAAAGATGGTATCCCTTACCATAGTATGTTTGAATAATGGAAGATGAAAAAGATGGTATCCCTTACCGTAGCAGGTTTGATTAACTTGAACAGTACACGTATACTTATAGATCTTCACAAATACTCAAGATGACTTAAGCACACTTAGAGAGAACTTTCACAAGAAGTATTTAGAGAGAGAAAGAAAGAACAAGTAAGGAAGTTTATGAAAAATCCTTAAGTTAAGGCTTCTATTTATAGCCAAAAATCTTATCATTCATTTAATCTAAACCATTCATTTAAAGATCATCTTTTAATCTACACCATCCATTTCAAATATTATATTATCTTTAATCTACACCATTCATTTCATATCACCTAATAATCACCTAACTTTATATTATAAACAAATCAATTTAATTATTCAACAATAATTCACACTTTAATCTACACCATTCATTTCATATCACCTAATAATCACCTAACTTTATATTATAAACAAATCAATTCAATTATTCAACAATAATTCACACTTTAATCTACACCATTCATTTCATATCACCTAATAATCACCTAACTTTATATTATAAACAAATAACTTTATCAATTCAATTATTATGACTAATTGTTATAAATACAGTATAGTTAGCTCTTAGATATCAAGTCAATAAATTAATGAAATACAACTGTTTAAATAACATCATAATAGAGATAACAATAATGTAAAATAAAGCATACGTTACTGTGTAATGACAATTATTGATTCAATAATGTGAATTACTGTGCATATGTTACTGTGACAATTATTAGGTTCAATAATTTTAAAAACAGTGCAACAACAATTATTGACTCAATGATATAAAATACAGTGTAATGACAATTATTAAATCAATAATGCAAAATACTGTGTAACAACAATTATTGAATTGATAATATAAAATATTATGCAGTGACAATTATCGATGAAATGATGCGTAACAGTTACGGTGTCAATTATCAGACCAATAATATGAGACACTATGCAATACCGTGTGTTACTGTAGAGTACCGAGTGCTACAGAAAATACCAATAACTACCGTATGCTACTATTCTTTTATCACCGGTATTTTAACAGTTCCGTTGACTATTTTTATTTAAAAAGGTTATTTATGTCGTTTTCTATATCCAACAAATATTCCGTTGTGGGGTCCACCAATAATTTGTTATTTCGGCGCCGTCGGACCAAACGAATATTCCCCGACCAAACGAATATTCCCCGACAAAGCGAATATTGTCCGACAAAATAAAATTTGCACATAACATCCTTAACTTTTAACTTTATCGATTTAACCACTTACTGTTTAAAAAAATATCTATATGAAGAAAAATTAAATTTTGTATTTCATAAAATTCGGGGTCTTACATGGGAGAACTGAAATTTTTCCTTAAACTTCAAGTTAAACAAACTGAGGAAGGAATATTTATAAGTCAAGCAAAATACATCAAGGATTTACTTTTAAAATATAGCTTAGAATCATCTACTCCCATGAAAACTCCTATGGCTTCTATAACTAAGCTTAACAAGGATGAACAAGGTAAAAACATTGATGCCACTCAATACAGAGGTATGATTGGATTTCTCATGTGCTTAACTGCTAGTAGACCAGATATATTATTCTCTACTAGTATTTGCGCTAGGTTTCAATATGATCCTAAGGAATCTCACTTAACTGCTGTTAAAAGGATTTTCAGATATCTCACGGGTACTCTATATTTGGGGTTATGGTATCCCAATGAGTCTCCCCTTGATCTAATTGGTTATTTAGATACTGATTTTGAAAGATACAAGATTGAAAGAAAAAATACCAGTGGGACATATCAAATGATTGCAAAACAAACTTGTTTTATGGTTTAGTAAGAAGCAATACTCTGTGTCCACTTTAACTGCAGACGCTGAGTACATTGCTGCTGGCAGCTGTTGTGCTTATATTTTGTAGATGAAGAATCAATTGGTTGACTATAAGTTTGAGTTCAAATATGTCCCTACATTCTGTGATAATACTAGTGCGATTTAAATTACACATAAGCCTGTGCATTCTAGAACCAAGCATATTTACATCAAATGTCATTTTATAAGAGATCATGTGCAAAATGGTAACATATGTTTACATTTTATACCTACTGAAAATCAACTTGCAGTTGTGTTTACAAAACCCTTAGATGAATTTAGATTTAATAAATTATTCAGTAAGTTAGGCATGCTAAATTTACAAGCTTAGAATCTATGTTATAGATATTACTAACAGTGCAGGAAACTCTCAATCGTTGTATAAAAATGTTCGTAGAGAAAAATTGTGAGACGTATAGTAAATCATATGGTGAACCATAAATCGTTGAGAGCACAAACAATCGTAAAACAAGCTCACTTTGTAAAGCACTCTAAGAATCTCTCAAATCGCATAGTAATATATGTAAAATTATTAAACGATTAAGAGAAGTTAAAAAAGCTTTCACTAGGAGGGTGTCAGTTACTATCAAAGAAAGCAAGTAATTGGGCAAAGTTACTGCGTTACAACTATAACTGATGTGACATGCAACCCATTTATCTTTTGACACGTGCCCTACTACAGCAAAATAGAAGGAAGTTTTTTAAACGTTTTTTTGAATTTTCATTTACATTTTACAATTCTAAAACTCATCTAAGCACTAGAAATCGAATTCTCATTTAATCCATAAAACTTAAGCACTCTATTGTTCGTTTCAGTTTGATTTCAAGATAAGATGGTATGATAACAAGTTATCGTTGGAAATCAACTCCGCTTTGAGAAATTTGGTGCATCAGAGAAGAAATTCAGAGATGTTATTTCTCTTATTCAAAAGGCGGGATTTAGAGAAATTCTAGAAGCCAATACCAAAATCTACACCAAATCACTCTAGAAGAACTGCACAATCATATAAGTTTTGTAAATAAAAGTATTACTTATTTTAATACTATTGATAGAGAAAAAGGCATGACAGTGATGTAATATTAGAAGAATCCCCAACTCAAGGGAATGAAAAAGAAGGAGTTTTCCCTTGAATATGAGTTCCTAGCTGTTATCATTGGAAAATATAATCTGTGTAAGGGTTCGGCACATGACTCAGTCAGTGAACTCCAACTGAAGATCATGACTTCTATAGTTAACAAAGTGGAAATAAACTTTAGGTCTATTCTGATGAAGCGGATAACCAAATATGTGAAGGACAACATAAAAAGAAAGCCCAACAAGCTAGCCCTCAAAATGTACTATGGACCAATTTTGAGTCAAGTTCTAAAGAAAAGGATGAAGAAGCTCATTACAGATGATGAAGGGGAGACTTTGAACGTCTACAAGAAAATAACCCCAAAGTTATTTAAAAATTGAAAGAAGAATCCAATTGAACTGCATCGATCTAGAATATTTGGAAGAAGTGAACACACCGTCAGTGAAGTTCAGAAACCATCTAGAGTTCAAGCCAAAATAAAAGTATCTAAGATCCACAGAGATGAGTCTCAAGGATCTGCTACACAATAAGCCTCTAAGCAAGAACCTCTGAATAAAAAGAAGAAAGTAGAAGAAGGGAAATAAGAAGAACTGTCAAAGAATTATCCATTAGATTCTGAGGAAACTCAAGATGACCTTGCTCTAATTTCTCAGATGAAAGGTCCAAAAACTAAGAGACTAAGAAGAACGTCTATGAAATCAATCAATCTTGAAGAATAATATAGAGAGTCAATCATATAAAAAACTCAAATCATAGAGAATATTACAGAATAAACACCAATCGTAAAGGAGAATCTGATCATAGAAGAAATTCCAATCGTAAAAGAACAGGAAGTTGTTAATGAAGAAATGGCTGAGAAAGCATTTGAGCCTGAGCCTCGAAATGATGAAGAAATGACTGAGAAGACATCTGAGATTAAAGAAATGGTTGTGAAGGATAAAGATATTAAGCCCAAGAAGTTGAAAAGGAAATTAAGAAAGATGGTGTAGAAGAAGAAGAAGAAGAAAACAGAGATTAGAAGCAAAAAAAAGAGAAGATCATGCAACTATGTCTGATGACTCTTTGAAGATCACCAAGATTGTAACCAAAGTAACTCAAGAAATCAACAAAAATGCTGAAGGGGAGCAGCTGCTTAATAACTAGGAACTTCCTCCAATGGTAGTAAAACCAGAAGATCCAGACACTGAGGGGGGCGCCTTTGTCTACTCCTCAAGAATCTCCTTAAGTAGCACCAGCACCATCAGGATTGGTTACTAGAATTAAACTTAAAGAAATAGAGGATCCAAATGCCTTGTTGCCTGATAAATTCATTAGATCAGGAGGTGGGCAAATGCGTCTTGTGGGCATGAGTGCAAATGAGCTGTTATAAGGCTTCATTAATCTGAATCTAGATAAAATAACCACTCTATATGATAAAAAAAAAAAAAAAGTGAACTGCTTTACTTTCTGGCATTGATGCTTATAATGAAAGCTTTAACATTGGGATATCATAGCTTTGTGAGATTGAGCTATTTAACCTTTCCAAACCTAAAGCTGATATCTCAAAAATTTCCAAGAATAATCTCATATGCTATAAAGTTGCTGTGTTATGCACCTTTTAAATCTTTCTGTTAATTCTATGATAAGGTAACTCTCTTTTTACAATCATTCTTTTGTACTAAGTTTGTATACTTATCTTGCTATGATGAGATCGTAGAGTTACCCTCTACAACCTCAGAGCAATCCTCAGATGATTCATATTTTTCTATTAACACTCCGTTCGTATTCACTCAAGATACAATTGAGATATCAAGTATTTCTCCTCTTCATACAACTTTGACCATATTGAGTCAAGACCGTACGATATAAATCATCACCATCCCCAATCGCTGAGTCTCTCCACCACTCAATTATTGAAGACACACCCCTAACTTCTCTTATTCATGAGTTTGAAAATTCACCATTTCCTGTAAATGTTTCCACATTAATCACAACTCCAGTAAATTCTCCTATCTTCTCAAGATACAGAAAAGCCTATCACTTCTCCATCCCCTCCATCTGACATACCTTCCTCATCCAACAATGAATACTTTGATATATCGTGTTCTCTGAATACTGTCTCTCAACCTCATACCACTGAACACATACCCCTCTTGAATCAGATTTTAGATTAAGTATCTGTGATACCATCTAAAGATCAACTTGCTGGACTAATGACTCTGGTCACTACTGACATAAGTCAGGATATTGAAGACAATGCCAATGAACTTAGGGATACTATGAAGAAAGTAACCTCTGCAGCAGAAAAGGTCCATGGAGATATGGGTAAACAGTTTACAAAGAAAATGCATAAGATGTTCCATGACATGGTAAACAGTCTTCATGAAAGGGATTAATTTTTCCTTGAAAAGATCAAGGAATAAAACGCAGCTATTTTGGAAATTCAAAAAACACACGACAAAGCTATTAAAATTATCTCTGATGATCATGTCAATCTATGATCCCCTTTCAAAGAATTCTAAATGGAGGTTTTAAATCAAATGGAATAGACGGATAAAGTTCTTGATTTCACAAACAATACAATGGCAATCGTTCACCAACAAAGAGAAGAATCAGATAAGAGGTGGAAAGAAACCAGAACTGATATTAACTCTTCTCACCATTAATTAGAAGAACTTTTTAATAGTGTTTAGCAACTCTCAAAGGAAGTCTCCTTCTTGACTGATGACAAAAAATGGGAGAAAAGATGTAAAGTTGGGTGGAGACAATCACCAATTTAGAAGGAGCAGAGAATTTAAGAAGATATAAGGGAATTAAGGCATTTATCTCCTCCAATTACTCAAGCTTTACCATTTGAAGGAAAATCTTCTAGAGGGAAATCTTCTTCTCAAAGAGGATCAAGGCAAGATGTGACCACATCTAGTATGAGAATTCCAAATGATGATCCGATGCTTTTTAACAGAATATCTCAAGATATTTACATACTAGGAGAACAGTAATTCAATATGCATGATCTTGGTCTGAGGGATACTATTAAAGAGATTATTGAGTTGAGAAGAAGAGAAACAGAAGGAAGAGAAATCTATAATCAGATAGTGAAAGAAGAAAGAATAAATCCTCCCTGCAAGAAAATGAGCAGTAGAAGACAAGTTTTTTTTGTAATATTGAATATCTTAAGTTTGTTCTGATCCTGAAATTATTAATGAATTCATACTTTTGATT
This sequence comes from Hedera helix, assembly GCA_947179155.2. Classification (NCBI taxonomy): domain Eukaryota; kingdom Viridiplantae; phylum Streptophyta; class Magnoliopsida; order Apiales; family Araliaceae; genus Hedera; species Hedera helix. The sequence continues at coordinate 26,243,121 of OX359287.1, forward strand.
TACCAATACAGTTTTTAATTGTATTCTAAGTCATGTTTAAATTTTTGCACTGCATTAGCAAATTGATGATTTGATCTAAAACTATTGATTTTGTCATCATCAAATAGAGGGAGATTGTTAGTGTATGCATTATTAAATTTGATGATGACATAATGGTGACATGATATGATTAATGCTCAATGTATATTTGTAAAAATAGCTTTTGTAAAGTCCTTACTTGATTCACATTGTACAAGGACTTAGTTTAGAAAAGATCAAATTTCTTATGTTGATCTTCTGAGAAAAATTACTGTATAAAATTTAAGACTTGAAGATCGTATTGAAAGAAGATCAAATCAGGGAGCCAAGTTCATAATCGTATTGTTAAATTAAGATCGCATCGTCAAATCAAGATTGCTTAGCTAGGCCATATCGTACAGTAGAAGCTAAATCGTATTGAAAGGACAGATCGTATTGTAAGAGCTGAATCATATTGCAAGTTCAAAATCGTGGTGCTAAATCAAGATCGCATAGCAAGTTCAAGATCATATTGCCAAGTCAAGATCGTATAGTAGAAACTGGATGGTTACACTACAAAATCTATAATATATGATCAGTTCAGTTCATAGAGTGAAAGCTATCAAAATACTAACAATGAAAACATCATGAATGGAAGAGGCCGATGAAAATCTTTTCAAGTTAAAGTTAAAATCTGAAGTTTAGAAATGCCTGTGTCTACTGGCTAATTGATGTTGAAAAGTCAATCAAATGATTACTATATCTAAAAATCTGATAAGCTGACATGACAGAAAGCTTATTTGCCTAGCACCAAAATGCTCATAATGAAGATATTCAAAATCAAGGCATTTAATAAACAACAGCTATCTTGCAATGGGAAGATTTAAAGAAGTTTATAAAAAGAATATCAAAATCCAAGAAAAGTAAGAGATGAGACACTGATCTAAAATTGAAGTTCTGCAATGCTAAAAAATCCACTCTATAAAAAGCTGAACATCTCATTCAAGCTGTTAAGTACTTGAAAAAATAATTATATTGCCAACATAGCATCAACTCACAACATCAAATCAATTACATTGTGTTGTCTTAGCGACATTGTTTTAAGTCTTAGTGACTTGAAGAGATCTAAGTAATTTAGACTGAGGGTCCTTGTATTCCAAGACTGAGTGACTCGAAAGAACCTTAATGATTCAGTTGTAGCCGATCTTAGTGATCAATATCCTTTGTGGATTTCCTACTCGTGGAGTAGAAGAATGGCGTAGGAGTTATTACATCTCTGAACCACTTAAAAAAATTTGTTGTCTCTCATTTACTTTCTTTCATTTATTATCTGCATTGTATTTATTTATGATTGTGTGTGCTTCATATTTTCAAGTTTTAAATCTCAGAATTATATTTGATAAATCCTTATATCTAAAAAAGGGATTTAAAAATTACATTTCGCTGTGCTTAATTGACTATGTTTTATAAATTATCAATTAAAGTAAAATCACAAAGTTTGAAAACACTTATTGAACCCTTTTCTAGGTCTTTTCTGTGCCTCTTGGATACAACACAATATTATTCCCGTTTCCTTTTATTATGTACATGTAGAAATTAGGACCATAGAATTTTTCTATCCTTACTCTCTTACTTTTCTTTGGTTTTATTTGTTTAGTAGGTATAGTATGTTACATTTCATCATTTATTTTATGATGAATTATTCTTTGATCCTCTTTATTGGTGTCTTCCCTTGACATTTTTTTAAATAATGAATTCTCAAAGAACTTAACTTTGTTATTTTATGCATAGCCTATAAAAGCACAGTTGATTTCTTTAACTCCAAGCTTAGGCCTTTTGGGATCAGTTAACCTTACTAATGCCATATATCTTCACACCGTTAAATGGTCCAAAGAAGGTTTTTTTTCTTCACAATTCATAAGAGGTGATGTTAATTTTCTTATGGGGTATACGAATAAGTATTTAATAAGGAGTTGTTAGTAATACACCCCCCCCCCCCCCCCCCCCCCCCCCCAAATAAATTTTTGGACAAACTAGAAGTAAGAAGTAATGTATTAATCATTTATTCAAATGTCCTATTTTTTCATTCTGCCCCTCTATTTTGTTGAGAATTACAAGGGGTTGTAGTTTGATGAATTATTACATAATTCTCACAAAAATTATTATAAGAGAAGTAACCCACTCCTCTATCCGATCTAAGAATTTTGATTCTTTGATCCAATTGATTTTTAACTTCAGCCTTGTAGACTTTAGAATTTTTCTAAAGTCTCATCTTTAGTCCTTAATAAATAATTTTGAGTGTATCTAGAACAATTATCTGTAAATGTTATAAAATATCTTTTACCTCCCCTAATTAATGTCTTAAAATTCAAACATCGAAATGAATTAATTTTAATAATTGTGAATTTCTTTTTACATTTTAAAAAGATTTCTTGGCAATTTTAGACTTAAGACAAACAAAATATTTTTTTTAATCAGAAAAATTAATCTTAGGAATTAAACTAAAATTACTCATGTTACGCATACTTTTATAATTTATATGTCCTAATCTAACATGTCAAGCATCAAAAGTAGAAACCATATAAGCAAAAGATGAATTTTCATTAATAACATTCAGTTTATACATGCCATCAAAGTTGAATCCTTTTTTGACATAAACACCACCCCTAGACATTACAATACAATTAGTTTTAAACAAGACTTTAATGTCATGTTTGTTTAAAAGACTAACAGACACAAGATTTTTTTCTAATTTTTGGAACATAAATAACATCATTAAGAGTGATTATCTTCCTGGACAATAACTTAAGAGCCACTTTGCCTTTGCGCATCACTTTTGCAGTTGCTGAATTTCCCATAAATAGTTCTTGACTATCTTTCACGGGTTCATAGGCTTTAAACATTACCTCATTCTTAGCAATATGCTTGGTTGCCCCAGAATCTCTCCACCATTCCATATAATTTTCAGCCATGGTAGTCTCCATAATCATAGCATCAATATCTTCATGTCTACTATATTTGCTTGGTCATTCTTTTGTTGTCTTTGCGTCAAGTACAAATTATATTGTTTCTTGAAGTGTCCTGGCTTACCACACTTCCAAGTCCCTTTCCGTTTTTTATTTCTGCAAGAAGTGATATCTTGACCACCATACTTTCTTTTACTATTGTCCCTTGTTTAAGATGCATTTTCTATGACAAGAGGTTTAACACTTTTGTTTTCTATTTCCAATTTATTGAAGTTTCAAGAATTCTCTTCAACTTGGAGAAATTTAGTAAGTTCTTGCATAGTCATTATATCTTTCTCGTGTTTTAATTTCTTTCGACAATCTTTCCACGAATATGATAACTTTTTGAAATGATTGTCGAAATTTAAAACCCTTCATAAAAAATATCTCAAATCATGTGCAAAAATGTTCATTTACATATCACTATCTCAAACCGAGATATATTGATAACAACTTCATAAAATGATCGGTCTTAAATAACATAAAGTTATAAATAACATTATCTTCAATATCAAGATAATACTTAATCATATATAAATAAATGTATATATGATGTCCCATATCTATCATATATTACAACTCTTTGTACCATTATTCACTTTGAAAGTGAATATTGAAATGATGCGCATTTATTCTGTACTTGGCACAATTTAAACCTGTAATCTAACTTTAGGCATTTTCGTCTTTTTCCTTTTGAGAGAAACTTTATTGCCTTTATTAACTTGAAATATATCTACTATGATCCATGATCATACATTTCTACTATGATCCATGATCATACCATATGGTCATTAACCATAACATTTTCAAAACTAATTTATGGTATGATTCAAAAATAAACCATATATGCAAATTATTCTTATGCAACAATTTCAAGAATAAATTAACAATCATATACTATACTTTCAATTCTTTATTAAATTATAAACTCATATTCCACATATAATAATCAATATGTATTAATTACTTTACTTTCCTCCTAAATAATATAATCACATATATTATACTTGTAAGAAAATAAATATCCATTTTTAGCCATTGATGGTATTATCAAATAATAATTATTTATACTATCATGCTAAAGATTAAATTGTATAAAATAAATTAATTTAGTTACAGTAATTTCACATTTCCATCTTTGAAGCAGTCATTACTTTGTAAATATGATTCTCTAATTTTCTCATTTGATGATCTTGGAAATAGAAGGCATCACCTTCAGTCTTGGTCAATTTCAGAGCCAAAAACATGATTTCAATACCAATTTTTAGCGAACAGTTTATTATTGGACATAATCATTTTCCTTAAGCAAGCTCTTTTGGCAAGAACAAGTATGACAAATTTAAACTATATACTTATTTCATATTTATAACCTTGAGAACTTTCAGATGTGTTTTTCATCTACTAATTTTGTTAGCAAAATCCGCTCATGATCTTAGAAATATAAGTTATGCATAAACCAGAGCTTATAAAATTGTACATCCAGTCATGAATTGTTAGAATTCCTGCAGCTGAAATATGAGAAGTGTTTCCTCTTACCTTCAAAAAGAATAAGTCTAAATACATAATAACTGGACACAACAACCGGAAACAACCATAAAAAAGTATAGTCTGACACGAAAATCCGTATTAGGCTCCACTTTTTAATAGTTGAGATCAATGTTGTGTCCGAATGTAGTGCATGTAAACTTGTCCTTTCAAAAAAGAACTTGAAGAACCATTTTTGCAAGTGAATCTAAAGGCAACGTGAAAATGAAAAGCAATTGAAATCTAACAAGTTGTTGGAGCTTTTTTAACAATCTAATACACTATATAGTAACTTTCTTCTTGAAATTCGAATTCTTAGAAGTACTATATGATTTCCCTATTGAGAAAAGAGGCATCTTCATGCATAGCCCTCGCATTGTTTACCATTTTCTTGAAGCTTTTGGAACCGAATAAGAACAGATTATGCAACTTGGTCAATACAAAGTGAAAGCCCCAATAGCTAATTAGATTTATTTTCACTAAGATAGATTTTTCCTTTTTTTTTTTTTTTTTTTTTTTGCATTTATATTATTTTCCTTTTCCTCCACGTTTTCAAGTTCGGAAGTTTTCACATTTACATAAATGGTGATTTTCTTCTGAAGTGTTACTAAGTACACGTTGTTTCATCTTTCAAGAGTGGAAAGATTTATGTGTGGTGTTACATAAATATCTATAAAAGGTCTAATTGAACCATTAGTGTTCTTTGTCTTACTGCAATTTATGCAGTGAGTTTTCATACTTTCATTCAGTTCCCACTATATTTTGAGCAAAAAATTTAACAAGTACTAATGTGAAATGCAACAACATAAGGTTTCTTCAGTCAATGTGAGGTTTATAATTTTCATTTTAGATCCCACAAGCAGTCTACATCCATACATTATATGTATGTTATATGCTATAAGTTACATCTGTAGGACATGATTCTTATTTTTTGATAATAAGCTGGAACACAAAACCATGTGCTAAATTATGTGGCATTGTCTCTCATCTGCCCACATTAAAGTGCCTATCCACCATTTACTCGATACTTCTATAGATACTAGCACAAGTCCTCACATACTCATATTCCAAATTCCTTGAGAATTCTTGTTTTCTTTTTCTTGTTCTTTGTTGGGAAGAAATATTCCTTTCTAATCATGGCTATTCGTATGCCTCGTGTTCTTCATGCTAAGAAAATTCTTCGACCAGCTTTAATAACAGCAAACTATGAAGCTTCATCAGACATAGATGTTTCAAAGGGGTGTTTAGCAGTTTATGTTGGAGAGGGGGAGAAGAAAAGATTTGTGATCCCGACATCAATGGTGAACCAGCCTTCATTCCAATACTTGCCAAGTCAAGCTGAGGAAGAATTCGGGTTCACAATTCCTTGCACGGAGGATATATTCATAGATCTCGTATCTCGTTTGAGTTGACTATGAGTTGGGGCATTAGCATATCTTAGAATAGCACAACTTTGTAGAACTGTAATTGACATCCATGTACAAAATCATGTGAGAAAATTATGCATAGGAATTATCGTAGTTGAAATTTATGTTCAGAGGCTTTCATATTAACTTCTCCGTACGCTAAGAAGAAATTGCAAACAATTGGGAGTGACACTTTCATTAGTCAAACATTGTTTTGCAGAAATACTTTGTTTATTTGTTCTTGAAACAATCCTCAAGTCTCTATTTCCTTCTACTTATCACTATCTAAGTTTAAGAGAAATAAGGTGTTGATGAATTTTAGGTTTCAAAAAATAATATGATAGTTCTGAGCTAAGAGACACATTTACTATTTTCTTCAAAACTAATTGGCCACTCACATAAATGCAAGTGGGCTAGTCCCAGAGCTAATATCTATATCTAAATGACCAATTTACCTTTTTTCTTTTAAATCAACCGAAAGATTCCACTTCTCTTGGACATTTTATCAAGCAACTTGCGGGTAGCATGTCCAAAGTTGAAGATATAATCCCCTCTCCCAAATTTCTCTGAATCCCCTGTTTAAAAAATTCAATTCAATGTCATACAACCCACACAGTCAATTAAAAAAAAGAGGAAATATAAATAAAAATTGTGGGAAAAGAAAATATGAGCTGCTAGGGAGGGATAGAATAGAAAGCGCCTAGATCAGTTGCGTATGTGAATTATGACAGCTTTGTGAAAATGACTTGATAAAAGAAACTACTCATTTTTGTCGGTCACCAGGCCTTAACTTGTCAACGGTGGAGATGAAATAATTTCCGAAGATTTTATGGACAATAGAGAAAGATGCCATTGGGTTGGTTAAAAGGCTGAAAGATTGACACATGCAGGCATGGCACAACAGCAGTTGGAATGTCTCTATCTTGTACTGAGTGGGGGGATAAAAATTGGGTACTGATACTGACTTTAGGAGAGAGAGAGAGAGCATGTTGGGTCATCTGACATCAACCTTGTATTTAGTAAATCACCTCAAAGAGGTAGTCAGTAGCAAAAATAGAAAGGCTTGGCTCACTTGGGATATGAATGGTTGAGACTTGAGAGTGGTTGCCACTTGGCACTGAGTTATTAGCTTCATGGTTAAAATAGATGTACTGAAATCGTTAAATTTGTTTGATATTTATTAATTATGTGAACTTGTATTTTTAATTTATATGGGTTTGTTGTATTCCTATTATATGATGTGAGATTTATTGAATTTAAGAAAAAGTGTGAGTTTGTTTGGTTATTCGTAGGAGTACATAAGAAATCGAAAAAAATTAAAAAATCGATCGGATTAAATTGAACCGTTAAAAATTCAAATAAAAAAATACAAAATCGAACATTATAAAATCAAAAAATCAAGACTTAGTTCGGCCAATTTCGGTTTGACTTCTCAAAAAATCAAAACCGAACAATTTAAAATTATAATATAATTTATATACTTTTTTAATAAATATTTATTTTAATTATGAAACTTAAAATTTAATAAATTTAATTTAGTTATACAATTAAATTATATATATAATGAAAAAATTACCATATCCCCTTTCAGTATTATATATGTAGACATACAGATAGATAGATAGATAGATATAGATAAACCTTGAGAAAGAAATTACCTTGGTAAGGGGTGGATTTGGAAGAAAATGTTGCGAACCCAGATGGAAAATTAGAGGGTGTGGAGAAAAATCTTAAATTTAAGGGTATGATTTGCCTCTTAGCCATCGCTCTAACGTGATATCTGTCGTCAATTCAGCAATTGCTCATGTATAAAACCCCCAAATGATTGTTCAGTAGCTCACTTCAACTGTTCGGCGGTTTCGACGGCATAAAACCCCCAAAACCAGAAGCATTCAGAAACAGCATCAGAACGATATCGTTGCTACACTCCTGTACATTTTTCATTTTTGAATTTGTATATGTATAAGTTTAAAAAAAAAACTGATAAATGTATAGGCTAATTTGAAGGTTTGTATACTTCTTTAGGGATTTCCGCCCCTCCATTATATTCTCTTTAATTTTATTTAATATACCAATTATTTGATCTTAATAATTTTATTAGTAATAATCAAAATATAATAATATAATCACTCTTATTAAAAAATAAAATTATTAAAAATAATTTTACTGTTAAAAATTAAAAAGAATTTTCAATAATTGATATTTTGATTAAAAAAATAACATGTTATGAAAAAAATATTGAATTATTTTTATTTTAAAATAATATTAATTTCAATTATATAATGAAAAATTATAAAATATAATCTATTAAATAGAATTAGAGTTAAAATATAATAGAAGAGAGTCAAGTCCCTTATTTAGTCATTATTGGAATTTTGAAGTGTGGACCTATACCGGTACATATTGGTCAATAATATCAATATCAGTACGGACTAATATCTAATAATATCAGTTTAGTTGGGGAAAAAGACTGTAATAAGATTCGCTGATATTTGAAAGTAAGGTGTGATACTGGTACATTTATAAGATATAAAAAGATGAATTTTGCTAAATTCACGAGTTTTTTTTTTTTTTTTTTTTTGTCTTAAATTCAATGGCGAAATATATGAGGTCATAAAATTGGTTCTAACAATAACGGAATTCATCATTTTATGGATCTTTTTAGAAAAGTTATCAATAGTAGTTATTCACGTAATTAACCACAAAAAATATTATTTTGATAAAAATTTACAATTTTGCATAAAAATTTGTAATAAGTCCAGCAATTATGCATCATATTACTGATATAATGTTATACGAGTATATAAGTAATGTTATGATGATAAAAGAATATTATAAAATAATGTGAGAAAGTGTAATAATTAGTTGATTATCCTTTATCCATTTAAGTCGTTACTTTTAGTTACTTTGATTCTTTAATATTTTTCAATTTTTTTAAGAAATGCATAGTTTTTTGTTGCGTACATCAGGATACTGGTATACACAGTATTAAGAATTGACCGAGTGATCCGGCTTTCAATGACACGACTTTGAACCATGATAATAGTAGTTTTGTGGGTACCCTGCCCTTTAATTGCCTATATATTGGGTTAAACATTTGCAAGAAATACGCAGCTAGCTAGTGTTTACTTCTCTCTGTTGAAAAATTGTTGATGAAGTTAGAATGCAGAAACAAAATGTAGACAATTATAATTAAAATGTCCAGGAGACTTCTATTTATAACCACTTGAAGACAAGATTATTATGGATGACAGACAAATAATCCATATAAGATATAACTAAGCATCAATATATAACTGCAACCAGCATTCTTGATATCTCAGCAACTTCTTATTTGAACTAGTGAGAAAGAAGTAGTAATTGAGATGGGGAAGAATATGGAATACCTAGTATTTATAGGGGCCAAGGTACTGTTCTGGAAAAAGCAGGGACCTTTTATGCGAACAGTTGCAAACTTTTAGAATTAAATAGAAGCCATTGATTTTATCGTTAGATTTGAATGGTACAGATCATATCTGTTTAGATAACAGATTTAACTTATCTACAAGATGGTGCTTTGCAGCCACTATGTACAACTTCACATTATTAACATATAGCACCAGCTGAGTGAAGTTAACAAATGTTCATTTCCATGGAAGGACGCCTAATTATTTCATGGCTTCACCCCTCACTAGTCTTCATCCGACTGCTCCTCCCTGGTTGACTTTACCACATTGTTAACAACGCGTATACGTTAGAGAGGGTGAAGCATTACCTGAACTCCATGCTGCGCATGAACACTCCAAATTTGAACTGGTGAGTGAATATAGTTGGGGGACAAGGTAAAGTTATAGCGCTGCAATATCATTGAGAGAGCAATCTTTGTTTCCTTAGTTGCAAACTTCAATCCTACGCAACTCCGAGGACCCAAACCAAAAGGAAGATACACTGCTGGGTTATTGTTTGTAGCTTTCGCAACCCCTTGGGCAAATCTCTCCGGTTTGAATAGATGTGTGTCGTCTCCCCATATTTGCGTGTCATGATGAAGTGCTAATGTTGGAATGACAATGTGTATATTGGCTGGAAGTCTGAATTTCCCCAGTTTGTTTTCCTCTTTAACTATTCTTTGCATGGCAATGACGGGAGGATAGAACCCTAGTGTTTCATTGATGATCATGTTCACCTAATCCACACAAAATAAACTGACATTAAATTTCATGACAAGTATATTAAATTAGGAGAATAATGCGAATTAGAATCATGCAGAATAACACAAAAATTCCAGAAGGTGATTATTGAAATATACCCTTTTTAGCTTTGCAATGCCATCTGAATTTGGATTGTCCTGGCCAAACAACTTGAGCACTTCTTGTCTAGCTTTTTCTTGCCAATCTGTATGAATTCCAAGAAGAAAAACAATCCAAGCAAGCAATGTTGTCGTAGTTTCCTGCCCAGCAACGTAAAAGGTCTTGCATTGGTCAACCACATCTTGTACTGTGATTCTGTTCTTTTCATGAGCATCATTCTTAGCCTTCATAAGTAATCCAAGAAAATCGGTCCCAAAACTCCCTACTTCTCCACTCATAGTACTTGTCTTCTCTCTTTTCTCCACGATCCTCAAAATAGAGTTGTGTACTCTTTGTTCAAGTTTATCTGCTTCGATTTCAAGTTAAAATATTGACTGCAAAAATAAACTAATTGGTCATATAATTAGTATGAGGAAGAAAAATGAAACTTTCGGTTAAAGGGTGATTACCTAAGACCACGAAGCTTAACTTTGAAACAATTTCTGGAATATATGATGACCAATTTCATCAACATGTCAAAAATATCCTTCCCTTCTAAATAACTGCTCCCAAAAGCTGTCCTGGAAATGACTTCGGATGTTAAAAACCTGAACTCTTGAAAAACCTCCATTCTTTTCCATCATGTTGTTTCCACCTCTCTAGCATCATCTCGACGCTTGCAATCATTGCCGGAGTCGTATTCTACAAACACACTAACACTTGTTATTATAGCTACAGATGTTTATGACTGATGCGCTCGTCATGCCAAGATAATAATATAGCCAATTCAACTACCAATGATGATTATTATTGTTCGTATAGTAAAATGTTAAAAATCAAGATTAAACACAACAGAACAGGAACTACTTTCAAGCTCTCTGCGAGAAAAGTATGATTGGCCAGTTTCCGTTGCTTTGCCCATTTTTTGCCCTTTGTTGTTGCAAGGCCATCTCCTAATAACCTCCTTGCATACCATTCCACGTCTATTTTTGGATAAGATTGATCTCTATTCATTATTTCTTTAATAAACTCTACTTCGGTAATTATAAATTCAGCTTTAGGGCCATACCAATTGAGAAAATTCTTCCCTGAAAAAGAAGAAACAATAGATAGAAACAAAATTAGTTAAATTACTGTCGAAAATATTACTACTGAACAGTAAATGAAACTGTATGCATTACCATATATGGTAAGCCAAAAGTAAAGGTGAGGCTGAAGTCTTGGAAATATGTGGTGTGATAAGTCCATGGGTCTGCTCCTCATGTTAATGATTTCTTTGGTGTTTCCATGAGGGAATCTGTAAGAAAAACCCTTGATTCCCTGTTGACTCAAGACTCGCTGTATGCCAATTGGAGTCAACCATATTTCATTTAGAAACCGAATGAAACCAAAGAGGAAGAACAGACATAGAGAGCTCAAAAGAAACTGAAAGACTATTGATATAATTCCCACATTATCCATATTGTTTCAACGCCTAAACAACAAGGTTTTTGACATCCTTAAGAAGGTTTTCAATATTTCTTTACCTTATCTTTCTTGATAAGGTAAAGGCGCCAAGACTTGGTTGTGATTCTGAAGTGAGCTGGTAGGTTAAAATTGAACAATGTTTGTAGAGATAACAAGAAGTATTTGGTTGCTAGTGTTCTTCATCAATCATCAGCAGCAGAGTACTATAAACATTTGGCCCTACATATATTAAGTGCATTGATTATTCTAACCGTGTGGAAATCAGGAACAGACAGACCCATGGTAGATATTGAATTGATTATCACGCTGCTAGCTAGAAATGAGATATTGTCAATTGTAGTAATTTGTAATTTGAAAGGACGAACTGAAGCTCATTATTATTGCTATTGCCAATTATTATTTTCTAGATCTTATATTCTGCAGGGAGAAAAATGAATGTAAACCGGTGAGGTTGACCTTGGTAGGTTCTTCAGAGGTGTTAGGCAGTTGCAGTGAATACTGCCTATGGTACAAGTATATTCAAGCTGTGTGGACATATTTAGCAACCAAATAGGTAGGCACAGTTATAGGTGTACATTTTTTGCAACTGAATAGCCATAAGCTGAAAGCTTGCTTGTATGTGTAATCTTGGCCAGCCAACCAACCAAAGGCTAATGAAAAGTCATCACAAGTTAGCGATCCTCTTAGTAGTATAGTTGAGACTTTATATATATTTTTAGTCTATTGTATGTATGTGGAAGAAAGCTGCGTGCGAACAATCACAAACTAACGGCTAGTGAGTAGTGACCAGACCATTGTGGTCCAATGGAGGAAATATGCTATAAGCTTCACATGGTTATGCCCCAAAGCTACTACCAAGAATATGATACTTTTTTCTAGACAAATATTTTAGGCCTTCCATAAACCTAAATACATACGAGGTACTGATTATGACTACATATGAGGTCTAATACACATATACACCTCATGAATACCTCAGAAAATACTTTGACACATGTTTAAAATGTGTTTGGACAAGTACCTGTGCATGTGACAATGTTCCTCGCACAGACATGAAATAGTTCGTGATAACATGAACATAGCTTAATCAGGTAGAGTGCATAAAAAATCAGCTTGCATGCTCTGTGAAGAATGTTAAAACCAAAGAAATGATTAAAATGTTGACGAAAATTTGATAGTAACAGTAACACAGATGAGAAACAGGCTTCTAATATTTTGAGCCTAAATCCCGGAGTCCAACAATTTATGTTTGGACATACAATATCATGAGTTCCGGATTATGTAATACAAATACTTACAATAACTAGGATATCTAAAATAAAAAACATATATCTTAATAAAGAAAAAATAGGATCTTTTTCATGCATTTTTCTCACCATCAAATCTTTCTTACTGAAGATCATTCACATTAATTCTGTCATCAGAGCTACACAGAATTTGAGTACCTGTCAATTGTACATTACATTATGCAAAAATCACGGACAATAATTTGAGGTTCATAGCATCGAAGTAACAAGAACTAAACGGCGTCACAAGGTTTATAAGTATTGGAAATGCATGGTTTAAATTTTCCATAATTTACATACCAACAAGGTATAAAGGAGAAAGGTCATCCCAATGAAAACAAGAAAAAATGATCACCGAAATGATAATAAATGTACGGAGAGAATTTTTTGCACTAACGATAGGCGTTGGCTTATCTCTAACCATTCTGTTCGAATTTAAGATTGAAATATAGCACAATTACACAGGAATTAGATGAAGAACGGCAAAATAAGAACACATAATATACCCAAGTTAACCAATTTGGCTAGTTCTGTTTATTTGATGTATCTCACATCCTCTACAATAATCCGTACACCAAACAATATTTTATAGTAACTAGAAAACCTTAGCTTCTATCACATGGGCTCAAGCACAATCCATTAGTAAAACCTAGACCAGACTACTAATAAATTTTCAAGTCCAATTACACCCTGCAGTTGGCTTCCAGGGGCGTTACCCCCTTCCAACCCCTGTTAGCTCACCGGGAAGGGGAAGGGGAAGGGGAAGAGAGACCCCCAACTACTATATTGTAGTGGCCAGACCCGCACAAGTATGCACATTCTAAAATTCAAATTACCACATGCACCCAAAATTTAAGGTGACCTTTTCTAAAAACAAAAATATTTAAAATAACTGGCCCCTCACATAAATGCAAGTGGGCTAGTCCCAGCGCTAATATCTATATCAAAATGACCAATTTACCTTTTTTTCTTTTAAATCAACCGAAAGATCCCACTTCTCTTGGACGTTTTATCAAACAAGTTGCGGGCAGCATGTCCAAGTTGAAGAGATAATCTCCTCTCCCAAATTTCTCTGAATCCCCTATTTAAAAAATTCAATTCAATGTCATACAACCCACATGGTCAGTTATAAAAAAAGAGAAAATATAAATAAAAATTGTAGGAAGAAATTATGAGCTGCTAGGGATAGTTAGAATAGAAAGCGCCTAGATCAGTTGCGTATGTGAATTATGATAGCTTTGTGAAAAATGACTTGATAAAAGAAACTACTCATTTTTGTCGGTCACCAGGCCTTATCTTGTCGACGGTGGGGCTGAAATAATATCCGAAGATTTTATGGACAAGAGAGAAAGATGCCATTGGGTTGATTAAAAGGCTGAAAGATTGACACATGCAGGCATGGCAGAACAGCAGTTGGAATGTCTTTATCTTGCACTGAGTGGGGGATAAAAATTGGGTACTGATACCCATTTTAGGAGAGAGAGAGCATGTCGGATCATCTTACATCAACCTTGTATTTAGTAAATCACCTCAAACAGGCGTCAGTAGCAAAAATAGAAATGCTTGGCTCACCTGGGACATGTATGGTTGAGACTTGAGAGTGGTTGCCACTTGGCACTGAGTTATTAGTTTCATGGTTAAAATAGAAGTACTGAAATTGTTAACTTTGTTTGATATTTATTAATTATGTGAACTTGTATTTTTAATTTATATGGGTTTGTATTCCTATTATATGGTGTGAGATTTTATTGAATTTAAGAAAGAGTGTGAGTTTGTTTGGTTAGTAGTGTTTTTAGTATTTGTGATGGTAGGATTTGTATTTTCGAATCACCAAAAGCATCATATTATTTTTATGTATTGTGTTTAAATCTCAAACGTTGTGTTTGTGAGTTATATTTAAGTTTATTTGAAAGTTCAAAAATCTAAACATATTAGATGGTCCAAATGTTGTGTAGTCAAACATAGACATTGTAATGAGTAATAAAAGACTGATTTTTTTTTTATATTGTAAATGATATTAATTATAAATTTTATATGTACTTGTGATAATATCTAGAGCTGAACAAAAAATCGATTTACCTTTGAAATCGCACCAAAAATCGCATAAACTACACCAGTTAAAATTACTCCAACAGTTCCGACGTATGAGACGATTTTAAGTGGGTTGAAAAATCGAATTTGCAGTTTAGGTTTGATTTCTAGGTAAAACCGCATTTAAAAAATCGTACCGCACTATCATCAATGGTTTCCGGTTCTTCGATGCACAGGTTCTCATCCTTTTGTCTCTTTGTTTTGATTTTTTACTCGATAGACATATATACAATTGTGCTTGCTGAATTTGGTTTACGAATTTGCTTTTAATAGATAAAATCTTTATTCCTTTGCTAAAAGTAAAACTTGAAACTTGAGAACGCTGTTATTTGACAATTAACAAGCTTTTATTTTGCTTGTAAAATTGTAGAAAAGTTGTAAAATTTTATTAAACTTTATTGGTGGCATTCTACTTTTAGTGTGTATATATATATATGTATTTTTTAATTTTTTTTATGGGAGGAAGGACAATGGTCCCTTGTATAACATTGAATAATTGAATTCGAATCATGGGTTGTAATTACTTTGTGAGACTTGAGGTAGACATTGTCCATTTTACTGAGTATATTTATTTTTCTAGTTGTTAATCTTTGGACAAACCATATTTTATCAATTTACATTACAAAGGTTCCTGAGTCTGAACAGTCATTACTACTCAATGTGATATTTTCAGTTTCTTATAGATAGCATTCATTATAAACTACAATGAATATTTTTATTGCAATCAATTTTTGTAATAGAAAAATATTTTTTAATATGTATATATTCAATTGGTTTTAAAACCGAAACCGCACCCAAATAAAATTACACTGCACTTTTTAAAATCACACTTTACAATTTTATGTGCGATTTTAAATTTGTTAAACCGCACTTGAGCAATTTTGGGTGCAATTTGGAGTTCAAACTGCACCATGCTCTGCCATAATAATATCCCTCCAAAGTGTGGTTAAAAGAAAAGATTAAAAATCATTATATTAATGCATCATTAATATATTTTTATTAATCATAAATTATTTTTGGGATCTGCTTGCCCCTTGGTAAGAACTTTAAAGGGGTCCGGTGATCTTTTTACCCACAAATGTTCCTATTTTGTATTGTGATTCAAAATCTACAACGCTAGATGGTCTTTTTTTTTTATAAATAAAAATAAAAAATTCCTCATCCCATATTTATTTATGCATTGCATGATTTTTAGGTTGAAAACAGGGATTTAGCCAAATTTATACATGTTTGAAATTAGACTGGGTTGAGATAATTTTCAATCTTAATTGACATGACAGGCTATGGTACTCTTTACTATTGTGAAATAGTTATAGAGGAAGCGACTCAACAGAGAAAATGAATATAAACAATTAATAAATAGAGAAAATGAGAGGACATGAAAATTGAATAGTATAGGGAGAGAGAAAGAATAAACGTTTTAGTTAAAAGTGAGTAAATTTTTTAGAAGAAAGTGAATTAAAAAATATTTATCTAATGTTAGACAACGGATGGATTTAATTTAAAATCAAAAGAGATTGTGCAAGGTTGTCTTTGAAGAACTCTGTTTAGAACTGAGTATTGGATATTATGGCAGTGGCGGAATAACAGGTGTGTGGATAATCAAATTGTAGAGATTCCGAATTCTTCAAAAGTTGTGTTGAATCTTGTAAATTTTAATAGGCAGACTCTTAATTAAGATTAATAATGGCGGTGCTTTGAGGGATAATCCGGGGATGGAGGGCTGCGAGGCCTAATTCGTAATGGGGGGGGGGGGGGGGGGGGTTCACGAAGTTTCTTGGATGGTGTTCGGTGAGCCATGCGAAGTTTTGGTGTGCCTATTATGAGTTGACTTTGACTTGGAGTTTGGGATATAAAAAGGTAATTCTAGAGTTGAATTTGGATATAGTTAAAGGGGTCATTTCCAAACGAAGGCACAGTAGGTTTGATAATACTCTGTTTAGTTTGGTTTGTGAGCGTATGAATAGAGATTGGTCCGTTCAAGTGCAACATGTTTTTCGTGAGGGTAATACATGTTTAGATTGGTTTGTTAATCCGACAATTGATAGTTATATCAACTTTTCGTTCCTTGATGATAGTCCGGTTGAATTGCGTCTTTTGATATAGTTTTTTATTTTTATTTTTTTTGGGGGGCCCCTGACCCTGACCCTAAGTTGTGCGCATTGGTCGGGCGGACCGGTTGGGCCGGTTGATGAAATCCAAGCACCATGGTTTAGGGATCGGGACGGGATATTTTTTTGGTTTTTTGAAAGGAAAATACAATAAATAAACTTTTATCAAATATTTGTTACTAAGCATATTTAACATAAACTATTAACACCAAGCGCAGAAAGCTTATTTTGAAACATATAATTCTTCATATTCTTACAAAAACCCGAATTCGACTTCTACTTCCACATAACTTCTGCTTTCAACTTCAGCCTAATAATTTCATACCCTAAAACGTTCATCTTGGCAAACCATAGCAAAAACATGTCCTTTCCATGAAAAATCACCCAATAATTTATTAGTTTCATCTCTAACTAGTCTTCGTGTCACTACTGATTCTTCCATGGTTGACAATGCAACTTATCCTTAACAGTGCCTAAACCTTATAGAGGCTGCAGCATTACCTGAACTCCATGCTGCGCGCGAACAGTCAAAATTTGAACTGGGGAATGAATATAAGTAGGCGACAAGGTAAAGCTATAGCGCTGCAATATCATTGCGAGAGCAATCTTTGCTTCATTAGTTGCAAAGTTCAATCCTACACAACTCCGAGGCCCCAAGCCAAAAGGGAGAAACACTGCTGGATTGTTGTTTGTAGCTTTCGCAACTCCTTGGGAAAATCTTTCTGGTTTGAATAGAAGCGCGTCGTCTCCCCATATTTGCTTGTCATGATGAAGTGGTAGTGTAGAAACAGCAATATGTACATTGGCCGGAAGGGTGAGCTTTCCCAATTTGGTTTCCTCCTTAACTTTTCTTGTAAAGAAAATGACCGGAGGGTAGAGCCTTAGTGTTTCATTGATGATCATGTTCACCTACACCATATAAAAATTAAGGATATTAAATTTCACAATTGATAAGTTAAATTAGGCGAATTAAATAATGTGCACTAGAAATCTTGTAGAAGAATATGAAAAACTGGCCTAGAGGTTATCATTGACATTTACTACCGTTTTTAGCTTGGCAAGGCCATCTGAATTTGGAATTTCCTGGCCAAACAAGTTGAGAACTTCTTGTCTTGCTTTTTCTTGCCAATCTGTATGAATTCCAAGAAGAAAAAAAACCCAAGCAAGCAAAGTTGTCGTAGTTTCCTGTCCAGTAACATAAAAAGTTTTGCATTCGTCAACGACATCTTGTTCTGTGATTCTGTTCTTTTCATCAGCATCATTCTTTGCTTTCATAAGTAATCCAAGAAAATCAGTCCCAAAGCTCCCTACTTCTTCACTCATAGTACTTGCCTTCTCTCTTTTCTCCATAATCCTCAAAATAGAGTCATATATTCCTTGATCAAGTTTCTCTGCTTCGATTTCATCATTGCTTTTATAAAATAGACTGCAAAAATAGATTAACTGGTCATTTAAGTGAGTATGAGGAAAGGAAATAAAACTTTTGTGTAAAAGGGTGAAATTTACCTAATGCCAGGAAGCTTAACTGTGTAACTATTTCTTGTAATTATGATAGCTAATTGTGTCAACATGTCAAAAATATCCTTCCCTTCTAAATAACTGCTCCCAAAAGCTGTCCTGGAAATGACTTCTGATGTTAAAATCTTGAACTCTTGAAAAACATCAATCTCTTTTCCTTCATGTTGTTTCCACCTCTCTAGCATCATCTCGACGCTTGCAATCATTGCTGGAGTCATACTCTAAAAATACAGATACAATCACTTGTTATTACTGCTAGGCTTGTTTAATGTTTGTGCCTTGTACATTAATCTGGCAAATATACTCCGTCCGCGCACTCCATAAAAAGAGTTTCATTTGTAAAATTTACAAATATTAAGGATATATTTTTGTCCATTAATACCCCTCAAAATAATAATTTGTTCATTTAGTAGAGAGGGATGATAAATGAAACTACGACAGCAAACTTGAGTACACTGCCACATTACAAAGTGGACTCTTTTTATAAAATGATTTTTTCTGAAAAAAATGGGCTCTTTTTATGGAACGGGGTATCAATATTGCCAATTCAACTAATGATGATGATTATAATTGTTCATATTAAAAACTATGATTAACCGCAGCAAAACAAGACTTACTTTCAAGCTGTCTGCGTGGAAAGCATGATTGGCCAGTTTCCTATGCTTTGCCCATTTTTCGCCCTTTGATGTCCCAATGCCGTCTCCAAATAACTTCTTTGCGAACCATTCCGGGTCCATTTTTGGATAAGCTTGATCTTTAATCATTGTTTCTTTAACAAAGTCTGCTTCTGTAACAACAAATTGAGCTCTAGGACCATACCAATTCACAAAATTCTTCCCTGAAAAAGAAGAAATGATAGAAAGAAACAAGTTCAGTTAAATTAATAACTACTTCTTTCATTCTGAGCTAGAGTAAATAAAACTAGATATATTATTACCATAAATGTTCAGCCAAGAGTAAAGGTGAGGCTGAAGTCTTGGAAATATGTTGTGTGATAAGTCCATGGGTCTGCTCACGGATTCCTTCCTCATGTTTAGGATTTCTTTTGTGTTTCCATATAGGAATCTGTAAGAAGGACCCTTGATTCCCTGTTGTCTAAGGACTCGCTGCAAGCGAATTGGAGTCCACCATATTTCATTTAGAAGCCTTAAGAAAACAAACAGGAGTAACAGGCACAGACAACTCAAAATAAACTGAAAGATTATTGGAGTCATTCTACAGCACCAATATTGTTTCCGCGCCTAATCAAAGAGGACTTCGACACTTTTAAGTGGGTTTTAATCTTTCTTGATTTATATGGGATGGAAATGTCGGTATCCTTGAAATGAAACTGCAAGTTACAAACGAAAGGCCAATTTCAGTGATCTAAGCCGATATGTCATGTCGTGGTTGCATAACATGTTCAATGGGGACATTATTCCCAACCCACCCCCCTTTACACGGGGCATGGTTTTGAATGGAACACGTGAACTTTTTATATTAGTTGACATCGCATAGGCGGTTCATGGACAAATTGTAACATAATTGAATTATCCATCCTATATCAATTCATTATCAATACAGCAGATACTTGTGTAAATTGACCCAACAAGCATGTTTGCGGATGTAGGGTGGATATTTTGATCTTTTTGATGATACTGACCCAACAAACATGTTGAATCACCTCCTTACTCAAAAGATTAACCTATTAGGTTAAGACTCCGTCATACTTATTAATCTATCTACACTCTTGAATTTACCCGATGTGAGGTTAATGTAAAATATCCAAACACAATTTACATGGATAATGTGTTAAATTAGTCAACTCAAAATCAATTTAATAAGTGGATTATTTCATATGTGTTGGGATATAATTATTTGGGTCTGGTTAACGTGCAACCCAAATTATTTTTTTTAAAGGACCCATATTCGGTGTTAGACTATTTTTAATTGAACGTTAGGCCATGACATGTGTCAGCCCACTTCAATATATTTCGGCGGCTTGTTTTGGAAGTATTAAAGTCCATATTAATATAGAATTGAGTTTCCTGATTTAAGGATGATAAGTAAGTTTAATTTATTAAGGACGTAATTAATTATGAATGACAGAGGATTTTAAAAAGGACTTTTACTCCTAATTGGTGTCAGGCGAACATAGCATCTATAAATACAGACATAAACAGGGAATTACGTTACACACATTATTGCATGTATATTTTTATTATTTTCTAACAATTTAAATCCCTCCATTGTTATCGCTTTTGACCTGTACTGATTCTTACACCAAAGTTATCTCTTGACGGCGCAAGCCGTCAAGCTTCAAGTGACTGTTGAGTGTGCAGGTAGTTCATGTTTTTTGTTATTTTTAGCATGCGTACAAAATCAGGCCACAACATTAGTGCTAGAAGAAGGACTTTGATAAAATTTTGTTCATAAAATTATTAAACGGAGTTTTACCCAGAGTTTATGGCGAATCAAGGCAATAAGGTGGTTGAGCAGGGCTCAGATCACCTGTTACCAAATTTATTTGTTCCTCTGTATCAAGATCTATGACGATAGTTTTTAAAGTCTATGACGATGGTATGCCCCATCGCCGTATATCTACAAAAAAAAAAAAATAGGACTATAGCAACGGGACATATCGTTGTCATAAACCCTAAAAACCGTCACTATGTGTCTCGATACAGGAAAATAGAAAAATTTGGTAACAGGTGATCTCACCCCGGTTGAGCAGGTTGGTTCATCTTACTTTCAAGTTGTCTTCGTGGAAAGCATGATTGGCCAGTTTCCTATGCTTTGCCCGTTTTTCGCCCTTGATATCCCAATGTCGTCTCCAAATAACTTCTTTGCGAACCATTCCAGGTCCATTTTTGGATAAGCTTAATCTTTAATCGTTGTTTCTTTAACAAAGTCTGCTTCTATAGGAACGAATTGAGCTCTAGGACCATGCCAATTCACAAAATTCTTCCCTAAAAAAGAAGAAATGATAAAAATAAACAAGTTCAGTTAAATTTATAACTACTTCTTTCATTCTGAGCTAAAGTAAATAAAACTAGATATTATTACCATAAATGTTCAGCCAAGAGTAAAGGTAAGGCTGAAGTCATGGAAATATTTGTTAGGATTTCGACACAGTGAAAGCAGCGGAATTTATAAAAAAAATTCGAAACCCTAAAACAGGATCCATGTGAAAACAGATTAATCAAAGGTTCAAAATTTGTTTTACCGATTATGTAAGCTTGAATGGAGACGCTGGTGAATTCTAAAGCAGCCTCGAATCCTCAACGTAATCCAACGACTGCGTCTCTATGGTATCCACACGAACGCTCCGCGAATCGTCCCACGATCTGCAGCAAAAGGAACTGCGGTACTAGCCACCAAGATCGGGATTTCCAAATTATTTTTCTCTCTAGCCTCTTTTTGAAAGCGGCTAGGGTTTTAGTTTTTGTTCCTTACGTTATTAAGACTGCTGATATACCATATATATAGTATAGTTAATAGGAATTAACCAAAATCTAATTTAATTAGAAAAATAAAATCCGAATTTATATATATTATATCTTAATTAAGCCTAACTTAATTAATATACATATATATATAAATTATCCTATTAATTTAAATTCGTAATTTTAAATACTATCAATCATATTGACATATTTAAATACTTACAATTTAAATTAATTCATTTTTTAAATACGTTCTAAGTGTGTGACCCTATAAGTTATTATTATGTTGGCAATAATTTTAAAATCATATTATAAAATTATAAAAAGTGAGCGACATCTAGTAATGCATCACTGCTATCCAAATAATAATAAGATCGGTGATTCGATGCAACCATTTCGTGACCAATGTTTCAATGCAATTTAATCCTTTTAACCTTGACATCTTAGATTAAACTCGAGCATGAAAAGTGTCATACTCTTCATAATTTAATCTGAGTTTTCTTGATCAATGAGTAGACTATATGAAACAAATCACTATTTGATCTTGACCATACATTTCATAGTCCTACTCAATCAAGAGGCCTACGGATATCACCCCTAATATATAGGAGAGTTAAATTTCATCTAAATCACTCATATTCCTCACACGATTCATGATGTACCCAATAATCACCTTTATTGTCCACCCTATTAAAGGTGACATTTGATGATATCAAAGTACATAAATTCTCGTGTAATAATATAGTGATCTCAGGTCAGAGGATCATTACATAATTGTCACTATGAGAATTTCTTATGACACTTTGCATAATGCTCCACGTAGAATTCTCATTGTGGGTCAGTCCAGTGCATTGTTCTCTAACATGTACCTATGCATTGACTCAAATATCTCATAGATTTATGACCAATGAGATTTGACCATCAGTCAATCCACATACTAGTCTCAATGCATCATTGTTGTCCCATTAACAATGATACTCGACTAAGGACATTTAAGAGCAATGATACTAATTGTAATTATATAATCTCATGTTCAAGTCACATACTTGAAGCTATATAATTCGTATCACTAATCTAAGGAATTTTATTATGCTAATATTTATATAACACAGTAAATAAAATCATAATAAAATAATCTATTTATTCAATCAAATATAATATCAAAAATGTTAAGCAATTACATCAAATAATTAGCCTCTAGGGCATCAACTCTAACAATATGTTGTGTGATAAGTCCATAGGTCTGCTCACGGATTCCTCCCCCATGTTTAGGATTTTTTTGTGTTTCTATAAAGGAATCTGTAAGAAGGACCCTTGATTCCCTATTATCTAAAGACTCGCTATAGGCAAATTGGAGTCCACCATATTACATTTAGAAACCTTATGAAAACGAAGAGGAGTAACAGGCACAAACAACTCAAAATAAACTGAAAGATTATTAGAGTCATTTCTACAGCACCAATATTGTTTCCATGCCTAGCTAATCAAAGAGGACTTCGACACTTTTAAGTGGATTTTAATCTTTCTTTATTTGTATCGGATAGAGTTATCAGTACCCTTGAAATGAAACTAAAAGTTACAAACAAAAGGCCAATTTCAGTGACCTAAGCTGATACGTCATGGTTGCATAACTTGTTCAACGAGGACATTATTTTCAGTGCCCCTCCACACGGGGCATGATTTTGAATAAGTAGATTATTTCATATGGTTCGTATATTAGAATAGGTGGATCAATGGACAAATTACATGGATAATGTGTCAAATTAGCCAACTCAAAATCAATTAATAAGTAGATTATTTCATATGGTTTGTATATTAGAATCGCCTTCATTGTTTAGTGTTGAACACTGTATTCTGAACAAAAACTTCTTTCCAAAAGGAAGAGATAATCACCTTTATATGTTATCACTATATTTATTGCTACAAGCTAATGTCCAGGCGATAAGATAAAGGCATGAAGACTTGGTTGGAGTTCTGATGTTAGCTGGTGAGGTTAAGATTGAATAGATTTCATGGAGATAATAAAAGAATTCCTTTATTGCTAGTGTTGTTGATCTGAAGAATATACTAAACATATTGGCCATAAGCATGTTAAGTGCACTTATTTTTCTAAATAAGAAATCAAGAAAAGAATTATTTGACGAAGAAGCACTACACACTAATCCTGCAAGACTAATAGTGCAAAACTATAAATGAGAAAGAAGAAAATAATAACAAGAAAAATATTAAGATGATAATTTTTTAGAACTTGAAAAGAAATTTGATTGATTTGAGTGAATTTACAACCTATTTATAAATTTCCATACACCTATTTAAAAAGGTATCAAAACACCTTTGTGAAAATGTATCAAATATCTTTGAAAAGGTATTTAAATTCTTTTCCGTTGGATAACATTTCATAATCAAATGTGTAGTTCAGATTTATTTGAACATCCTGGCTTCATCGAATCATTACATTGATTCAATTTAATAAACCATCTCAAGTCTATTTGTTGCATTGATCGACCGAACCGTTGCTATATTGATTCAATTTAAAAAGCAGCCCAATTCTTCAGCCCAACTATTGTAATGGACAACAATGCATATTTGAAAATAAAATAAACTCAATTCTTCAACCCAACCATTATAATGGTTAAAAATAGTGCATATTTGAAAATAAAATAAATTGCTACCAATAGGTATTGAACACCAAACCTTAGGGTTATAACACTTCTGACCCTATCAACACATTTGTTAGTTCTAAAAATAAAATATAATATATTCATTATATACTTTCCAAATTTAAAAATATTATTCAACAATCATCTCTTGTTTTCACAATCCTATAATCCTTTTCTTTTAACATTCTTCTTTCTCTTATTAGATATAACATACATAAGCAAAATGGGTCTTTCAACTTAAACCTTTACATAGTTTATATTACATAATATCATAATTCTTAGTAGTGATATCTTTCTTAATAGACATATATTATATCCCTTATAGTTTTAGGAAATTCAAAACATTTATGACCTTGTGTTTATCTCTTGGGTTTCTTAAGTGACTTAGAGACTAGCCTTAAGTCTCGCAGAAGCGACCTCACTTCCTTCACTTAAATATGTGAATATAATCAGATGCACTTGTATGACATGCATGCTCCAAACTAGACATAGATTAATTAAAGGTTTACCCTACCTCTTTGTTCTCCATACAAGCATACAGTAACTTTGAGATAGTTTTGAAGAATTTCTTCTTCATACTTGTCTAGCATATAATTGGCTATAGACATGCATAACAGGCCAGCCTGGTCTGGTCTGGTTTGAGCCTGCCAGGCCTTGGGCTTTGACCAGGTCAAGCCGTTGACTTAGGCCTGCTAAGCTAGGCCTGGCTTGACCTATGTGGTATGGATAAGCCAAGCCAAGCCTAAGCCAATCTTGTTGTTCCCCCTTTTTTCTTTTAATGTTAAATATTAAATATTAAAAATATAAATTCACAAAATTTTGTAAACATGATGCAAGATTTTTTTAGATTTATTTTATTTTAATATTCTACTACAAACCAATATAAGTTGGATGATTAGAACAAAAATAAATATATTCCTCTTAAATTAAAGGAAAATGAAATTTAAATATAATTGAAATATAAAGCAAATTGATTTCCTAAATATATGTTTACTATGCACAATTTGTCTTCAGATAAAATATAATTTGAATACAATTTACCGCGATACATATGATTATAGATGTAAAATAAAATTAACTTATTGTAGATTACACTTTTATATTTTAAATATAAAATTAGTTTCTATTTTATTTTTTTTAGTACTAGGATCAGTTGGACATATTTTGTAAAGTTTAAATACCCATATATCTTTTCCTTTATGGTCATTAAACACTTACATAGTTATATCTCAAGTATTATTTTTAATTAGTTTTCTAATTTCTTCATTGAATTATTTTTTAAATTGCTACAACAGAATACCGAAAAAATAACCAAAATCATAAATCCCCCTAAGAATTTAGCATATCCAAATTAATGAAGAACTTGAGTATTTACAATAAACTAACTTATTATTAATATTTAATATTAAAAGTTAGTTTATTGATGTATTAATTAATGTTAATATCTAACATTAAAAGTAGCAAAGAATATTAATAAAATTTTAATGTTAAATATTAGTATTTTAGTATTTACAATAATCTAACTTATTATTAATATTTAATAAATTAAGTAACTAACTTATTATTAATATTAAATATACTAACTAGTTCTAGTCATTAAAGATGTATATTAATTAAATATATTTATAAGAAAGAATAATTAAAGCTTTAAATTTTATTGATGTATTAATTAAAACTAATGTATTATAATTTATAAATTACAATAATGAATAAGTAAATATTTATACTTCATTGATGAATAATTATAACTTTAAGGTTCAAAAATTATAAATAACTGGATAAAGAATCAGGTTAAGCCTCAAGAAGGACCAGACCAGACCAAGCCAAATGCCTGGTCAGGCAAGACCAGGCTTTTTTGCAAGTTAAGTCAGGCCATATTTCTGTCTTAAAAGAGAGGCATTTTCAAGCCTTCTAGATCGGGCCTGACTGGTCCAGACCTTGATTAGGGCGAATTTTGATCGGACCAGGCTCAGGTCGGACCAAGGCCAGGTCATAGGCCTTTTGTGCATCCCTACTGGTTATTACTATAAGTATTTTTTCATTGAGCTAATGTATTAGATTTTACTCTAGTATTTAGTTGGGTTTCACTTATGGGTTACCTCTCATTCAAAGGCTTTAAACCTATCTCCGTGAAAGTCTTACATATTACATCATTGCCTAGGCCTTTTGTAAAAAGGTTCTGCTAAATTTTCCTTTGACTTAATATAGTTAAATGTTACAATCTCTTTATTAATTTGTTCCCTTACATAACTATGTCTTAAACTTATGCGTCTATACTTCCCATTATAAACTTTATTGTACGATCGTGATAATGCTGCCTCATTATCAAAATATATTAAGATAGTTGTCATTGGCTTGGGCCAAAGTGGTATATCAAATTATAAATCCTTAAGTCATTCGCCTTCTTTTACAACAACTGATAATGCAACAAACTCATATTCCATGGTTGAATGTTTTATCAAGGTTTGTTTCTTGAAACCTCAAGAAATTGCCCCTCCTTTTAAAGTGAAAGTCCATCCACTTATAGATTTTATTTCATCTAAATCCATTATCCAGTTTGCATCCGTGTATCCTTCTATCATAGTTGTAATGACCACGAATTCTATTTGTCATTGTAATTATAATTATTAAATAATTAGTAATGCATTAAAATTTTTGTACTAATTATTGTGCATTAAATAATTTAAGGAATATACTTGTATATATGTATATCTATCAAGTGATGAAGCAATGTGGTATAATTAATTAAAGCAAGTCTAATTAGATTATATTATAAGTCCAAATGATGTATTAAACTAGGTCCAATAAATTAACCTATTAGTCCATGTAATTAAATAAACCTTAATCTATGTAATAATTAAACTAGCACAATGCTTATTTTAATTAAATGTAACATATATTATTTAATGTTAGCCCAATAGAACAATTAAATTGAGCCCAACCAAATTAAATGGATGAGCCGAACATATTTAAATTTCAAAGTCCAAAGTGGAA
Organism: Hedera helix; assembly: GCA_947179155.2. Lineage (NCBI taxonomy): Eukaryota > Viridiplantae > Streptophyta > Magnoliopsida > Apiales > Araliaceae > Hedera > Hedera helix. The sequence continues at coordinate 26,270,870 of OX359287.1, forward strand.
CCCAATAGAAAGTCAAAATATTGGTCAATATACATGTGTGTGTGTGTGTGTGTGTGTATAAGTGTATATATGCATATATAAACAATAAAAATTAAAGCAAAAAAGGCCAATAAATTAGTCATTTGGCCAACAATAAGGGGGGCCCACAAGGGGGTGGCTTGTTGTTTCAATTGCTTCTAACACACACCAAGCCATAGTTGCTCAACCACCCATGTTAATCATCTTGTCATTCACTATGTCATTCACTCAAATAAAAATCACATTTAGCTCTAAATTGACCAATGTTAGTGGATTAAGAGGGTTAATAAAGGATTAGCAAAAGGCTATAAATAGAATGCTCTACCAATACTTTATGTTGGTTGGTCATTTACTAGAGCATTCTAGAGAGAAAAGAGAGAGCTTCCAAGAGAGAAAAATAAGAATACACTTATGAGTTGAGAGTTCATTAAGAAAATTGCTAGTGGAAGAGCTTGGTGGATGACCTATAGTCTCATAACTTACTTTGGAAGGAGAAGAAGAAGAGCACACAAGTCTAAGAAATTCAAAAGTGCTCTAACTCTTTCTAAGTTCATTTTTATAGTCTATATATGTTTTAAACGGTTAAAAATATATTTTTAACCGATCAAAAGTTATTTTGATGATCTAGAAGTATAAAACTTTGATATATGGGTAGATTCATGATTTGATATGTTTAATACATATTTTGGTATGTGTGTTAGGCAAATAAATAGAAGAAAAGTCCATATTAAATTTTACTGGTAAACCCTAGGTGATCATGTGCTATTTAGTGATGTAGTTTAAAATATACAAGTCAGAAAGTGGATTTCTAGAAAGTTACATATATGAGTTTTAAAGAAAACCCAACTTGAATCTCTCAAAATATGAAATAACACAGAAGTTATGGCTTTTACCGCAAAACATGTCGATTTTGAAACCCTAGGTAAGTCGATCTTAAATTTTATGTCAAAACGTTTTCAAAAAATGTGATCGTACCATGAAATGTTGCAAAACAAGAAGTTAGGAAGATGTTAACACTGATTTTGTGTCATTTGGATATGTAGATTTCATTTTATACAAGTTTGAATCAAAAGTGTCAAAATTAAAAAATCTAAAAAAAAGTTGGAAATGCTTCTACAGTACAACGCAAGGGCACAACATGTAGTTCAAAACACTGCGCCGGGGCGCCGTGCCTTTTTCAGGAATTTGAATTAATTCTGGACCAGGTCAGGTCGAGTCAGTTTTGGCCGGGTCGGGTCAGTTCGGGTTAGAAAGTGAAAAATGTTTTAAAAATTATATTATTATTTTTGGAATCAATAAATATAATTTAAACATTATGGAAAATTAATTTAATATGTAAAAGAGGATAAATATTATTAAAGGATTATAATATAATTAAATTCATAAAATATTATTAAATGATTAATAATATTAAAAAATGGATAAAATATTATTAAATAATTAATAATATTAGAAAATAAATTAAATGTTATTAAGTAATTAATAATATTAGAAAATGAATAAAATATTATTAAATGATTACTAATATTAGAAAATAAATTAAATATTATTAAATGATTAATAATATTAAGGAATAAATAAAATATTATTAAATACTTAATAATATTTTGTATTAAAATATTGTTAAAAAATTAATAATATTAGAAGGATAATAATGTATTATTAAATTGTTAATAATATTAAATAGGAGTATGAACTATATTAGTAATTAATATAGGTTTTATGTGATTAAAATATTATAAAAAAAATGATAATATCTCTTAAGGGTTTACTATACCTAAATTATTTAATTATGTGATTAAGTGTAGAAGTATTAAGATATGCAAAGTTTATTATATTAACCTATATATGATACTAATTGAAAGATCAACTTGATAAATTGTTAGGTCTATTCAAATGATAGTAAATTGAATTGGTTAACCATAGACAACAAACAAGACAAGTTCTTTAACCCTTAACTTGTATTTATTTTTGCAAGTTCTTTAAACCTATTCAAATTGTGATTGAGCAAGTTCCTAGACTTGCATTTATTTCGTCAGAGATTTAAGTGGTTTAATTATTTAAAGTTATTCCACATCCATATTACAATTGTATTCACACACAATGCATTTACAAGACTTATAGTTCATTAAATCAAGAACTGTTTAACAATGTCTAAGCTAATTATTTCGGCTACACACTGCATATATAAATTCATCAACTTGAATATTTTAAGAGCTTATCTAAATCATTGGTTGGTGAGGATTCTTATAGTAAGACTGAGAACGACAACCCTATATTACATTATATGTATATTTTTTAAAAGTGAGCATAACAAGACAAATGGGGTTGAGTGTATTTCAAAAATGTAATTAATGAGGGATTCAAAATACTCAACAAAATGTGATCGACTGGTCTAGGACATGACGAGTTTTTTGTTTAGGAGATGCTTCATATTAGTTATAAAGAAGACTTAATATTTAAGCTCTCGCCCTTTATATTATTTATTTCTCGTCTGTCGTACGCCAAGGCACCTGTACGAAGAAATCTAGAGATGATTGAATTGAGATGAGTACGTATCTTTATATCCCAAGTTTCTGAGTGAGAGATGTTAGTAATTGATCCAGGTCGGACCTGTGGATCATGGACATCCACTTGGGTATGGATATTGGATAACCCAAGTAAGATTAGAAGAATCCCATATCATTTGGAAGTATTTTAGATAGTATTTGATATGGTCAGGGATCTATATGAGATAACTCTCCTGATTTAGTCAGTTGTAGACTTATCCCATATTAATATGGATTCATCGTTAAAATACTGACGCTTACATTGTGTAAGACTAAGGAAAAATAACATGTTATTTTTTTCATACAGTTTTTCTCTTTAATAATCTTTCTCTAGTATTTCCTAGCTTCCATCTATTGGCTTGGGTGTACTTGGTGTGAACACTTGAGTTAATTCGCATATATCGTTGCTTGTAACAACTCTATATTGGCAAGAAACGTTCATACGAAGGTTCGTAGTAGCTGTGTTCGTGGTGTTGCTCATAGATTTGGCATTTCGGTTCAATCGTTTCCGCTACGTGGATACTAACCAATCCATATGTAAGTTGATATGTGTTTACGTGTTAGTTTCCAATATTTCTAACAACTTCCATATCCGGATGTGATCTTTTCAAGCTTCCACCCACAGCCTCATGTGTCTCATCACCATTTTAAAGTGTTAGAGAATTGCCAAATTCTTCGCCTTCCCTTCTTGCATTTTTCTTTGTATCCATTAGCAAAGTATCGAGAGATTGATCTTTAAGTGCAACGGCTTCTTGCTTCACTTGATACTCGAGATCTTGACCAACAACCTCATATAACTCTTTGTCATCGTTTAATGTATCTGCATTGCACTGCTCCTTGCCTTCATTCTTAGGATCAATCTCTGCGATGCTAGGTAAGACATATTGCAGGCAATGATCAACACTGGCAGGTTGTTCCATTTGATTCTCTAGATTTTGCATTGATGCTTCATTAGTAACGGCCATTCTCTTAGTAATCTCCAAAAATCTAGTAAGAAGCTCCTCCAAATTTGGCTTTTCCTCTAGTTACGGTGGTTGTTAATACGAGAATTCTGATGAGTATATTGATGGTTTTGGAGCGTAAACTTCTTGATTGTTCGTCAACGTCTCAATTCACTCCATGAACCTATCAAAAAGTTCCTCCAAAATAATTTTCTGCACTGGTGGTTATGGATATGGGTATTCAGGAATGTGTGATGGTTCTAGAGCATAAAATTGGTATTCATCATCATAACTCCGTGAATAGTCTTGATGATTTTTCCATTCCAAATGATAATAGTTTGGGTAGTACTCGGCTGCTGCTGATAGTAGTGGGTATTCTGATTAGATTGATTCCCAAATACGTCAATCTTCCTTTCAAGCTCCGCCAACTGAGCTTGCATTTGCTCAATTGCTCCCGCCACACTTAGTTGATCCATCCACTCTGAAGTCAGTTGATAGTTGAATGCAGCCATAATCTTTAGATCACATGTGCATACACAGATTAGAAGTACCTAAGCTTTAATTCACAGGAAAACGTAGTTTTATGTACGTTAGTGAAATTTGCAGCTTTGGTATCTACGTAAACTGTGCAAACCAAGATAGGCAAACCAACACTTGGTGTACACATGATACTAAGATCACTCTTTTGTAAAAGCACCGGCAGACTAAAATAGATGGACGCCTACAAAAACAAAAGAAAATAGAAAATTAAAACGTTTAAATAAACTAAACTGATAAAAATTAATAATGAAATAATTATTTGTTAGAGTTCATGCACTAGAGGCCAATTATTTGATGTAATTGCTTAACATTTTTGATATTATATTTGATTGAATAAATGAATTATTTTATTAGGATTTTATTTACTGCGTTATATAAATGTTAGCATAATAAAAGTCATTAGAATAGTGATACGAATTATATAGCTTCAAGTATGTGACTTGAACATGAGATTATATAATTATAATTAGTATTATTGCTCTTAAATGTCCCTAGTCGAGTATCATTGTTAATGGGACAACAATGATGCATTGAGACTAGTATGTGGATTGACTGATGGCCAAATCTCATTGGTTATAAATATATGAGATATTGAGTCAATGCATAGGTACATGTTAGAGAACAATGTACTGGACTGACCCACCATGAGAATTCTACGTGGAGCATTATGCAAAGTGTCATAAGAAATTCTCATAGTGACAATGATATAATGATCATTTGACCTGAAATCACTATATTATTACACGAGAATTTATGTATTTTGATATCATCAAATGTCACCTTTAATAGGGTAGACAATAAAGGTGATTATTGGGTACATCATGAATCGTGTGAGGAATATGAGTGATCTAGATGAAACTTAACCCTCCTATATATTAAGGGTGATATCCATAGGCCTCTTAATTGAATAGGACTATGAAATGCATGGTCATGCTCAAATAGTGATTTGTTTCATATAGTCTACTCATTGATCAAGAAAATTCAGATTAAATTATGAAGAGTATGACACATTCCATGTCTCGAGTTTAATCTAGGATGTCAAGGTTAAAAGGAATAAATTGCATTGAAACATTGGTCACGAAAATGTTGCATCGAATCATCGATCTTATTATTATTTGGGTAGCAGTGATGTATTACTAGATGCCGCTCACTGTTTATAATTTTATAATATGATTTTAAAATTATTGCCAATATAGTAATAACCTATAGGGTCACACACTTAGAACGTAATAAAAGGAAATTAATTTAAATTGTTAGAATTTAAATATGTCAATATGATTGATAGTATTTAAATTACGAATTTAAATTAATAGGATAATTTGTATATATGTATCTTAATTAAGTAAGACTTAATTAAAATATAATATATATAAATTTGAATTTTATTTTTCTAATTAGTTTTTGGTTAATTCTTTTAATTGCTATATATACATGATATATCAACTATTTTAAAGTACGTGAAACTAAAACCCTAAACCCTAGCCGCTTTCAGAAAGTGGTTAGAGAGAAAAATTCAGAAAATCTAGATCCAGATCCAAATCCAAGTCTTGGCGGCTAGTACCGCGATTCTCTTTATTGCAAATCGTGGGACGATTCGCGGATGCATTCGTGTGGATACCGTAGAGACGCAGTTCCATTGGATTACGTTAGAGATTCGAAGCCATTCCAGAATTCCATCGTCTCCGTTCGAGCTCGGATAATCGGTAAAATATATCTAAACTTCTGAATTAATATGTTTTTGCATGGATCATATTTTAGGGTTTCAAAATTTTTTTGAAATTCTGCTACGTTTATGTGTCGAAACCTTACATTATTAAAAATCGTTCCCCGAAAACGACCCCAAAAACTTGTTGTCCGATTTATAAAATGACAAAACATGCAAGTATACACGGTCAATCAAGTAATAAAGTGATAAGAAGGTTGTTGTTCTCACAGAGAACAAGTAATAATAACTATCCTATTTATCAATTTTCTATCAATTCAACTCTAAGCGATTCTATGTTTCCTCTCTTCGGATAACTTATATCATTCATTCGTTTTAACGATTAATCTCTATCGAATGTCATTCAATTAACCTATCTCGAATTACCCACGTATTTCTAATTCATAAATCTTTATAATTAAGATTCACAAATAAAATAACCTTCATTATTATTTTATTTGTTTAATCGTTTTTATTCAATATATTATTCATCTTTCAATATTATTTTCCATACATAAACTTCACAAAATAAAATAATCCTTATTGTTTTTTTATTTGTTTAATTGTATCTTTTATTTATTTATTCATCATCATGTACAAATAAAATAATTGTTATTATTATGTTATTTTTTTAATTATTTTCCATTTATTTCTCAATATTAATCTTTACAAATAAAATGATATTTATTATTTTATTTGTTTAAATCATCTCTCATTATTAACTATTTCCTATTCATGAATTTATGTAAGTGGATTTCACAAATAAAATAACTCTTTATTATTATTTTATTTGTTTATTCTTTATATATGTTATTTCTTCTTTACAAATAAAATAATAAATAATCTTTATTATTTTATTTGTTTATGCTTCATTATTCACAAATAAAGTATTCTTACTTATTACTTTATTTGTTTATGTTTCATTAATTCACAATTAATTTTTATACCTCATTAATCCACAAATAAAATAATCTTAATTATTATTTTATTTGTTCATGCTTTATTTAATCCAAAATTTTCACAAATAAAATAATATTATTTATTTATACTTTATTAATTCATAAATAAAATAATCGTATTTATTATTTTATCATTAAATTTTATTATTATTTATTTATTATTATTTTTCTTTTCTCTGACCTGACCCAGTCCGATCCGGGTTAACCAGACCGGTGAACCAAAATTTTGGTACAGCGCCTGGCATTGGGATTCTACCTAGGCTAAGTGCCCGACGTTGAGAGGCAAAATCGCAAGCCCTAATTTTTCAACTTTTCCAATTTTGATTACTTTTGTTTTAAAGGTTTATAACTTGATTCCATTGAGTTCAACTCTTGTTTATAACTAGTTAAATAAATGATTTTCCATAGTCTAAAGGTTTCACACCAATTCAAACACATTTATTTCGCCAAATAATGAATTAATTTATTTAGGGTTTACACTAGAACACATTTTACAAGAAAATTCATAATAAATTCATTTTAACTCATTTTTCTTCCGTTCTACTTATATTATCTTCATATCTTTTAGACTTACAACATGTGACTCATGGATCTTGCATCATGGATCTTGCAAACAATATACATATTTTGGTTTACATAATTCCAAAACTCATGTTTTCATTTAATTTACACCTAATACATGATCATATGCATTTTTCTTGCAATAAAACACATATAAACACATATAGAACACGTAAACTCCTTCATAACCCATCCTTAAATTTTTGGATCCTTTATGATCCCACGACATACAAATCTCCCACAACCAAGCATGTATATACATCACTATAAGCAAACTAAACTAATTTAACTTATAAATTTTAGAGTCAGGAGATTATACCTTCTTGAGACTCTTTTCTTCTTAGCTAGGAATTGATCTTGGCTCTCCACTTTCTAAGTTCCTCCACCAAAAAGCCTTCTCATTCCTTGATTCCTCAAGAGTTTCTCTTATTTTTCTTATTTTCCCTTAAACTCTCACTCCCCCCCCCCCCCCCCCCCCCCTCTAACTCTCTCTGTGGTTCTTACTTAGCAAATGCTTAAATTGAGCAAAATGAAGTTAAGAGAACTCTATTTATAAAGGAACTCTTCATACACATACATGTACAAATACATGTATAAATATACAACCAATGAGATAATAATCAATGAAAAAAGTTTACTAGGTTTAAAGTAGCACCTAATCCTACTTTTTAAAGTAAGGGTGAGCAAAGAATCGAATTGCCCCCAAAATTGCATAAAAAAACGCACAAACCGCACCAACGGTTCCTACGTATGTGGCGATTTTAGGTGAGTTAAAAAATCTCAAATGCGGTTTGGGTTTGGGTTTGGTTTTTTGACAAAATCGCATGCAATAAACCGCACCACACTATGCACTGTTAAAATGGAGTATATCAAGAAGCATTATTATAATATACAAACATTTAAAATTATTCCAAATTATAATGATCTCTGTTTAAAATTTTCATACGTAAGGAGATAACATCATTCATGTTTTCAGGTTCTATTTTATTTTTGTTTAGACAAAACATTATAAGTAAAGTTGTGTGTAATTGTGTGTTATCAAAGTGGTATTTAATATTGTGTGATGTTAAATTGTTAATTTAAATTGCATAAAATTTAATTATTTCAATTAGTTTTGGAACTGAAACCGTACATTTTACACGCAATGTGGTTTCTTCCGTTCTACTTATATTATTTATTTATTTATTTGCTATCAAAGTAAATTTTACTTCTACTATTTTCTACTTTTAATTTTAAGAAAATAGAAATAAAAATAAAAAATAGAAACAGTTGTCAACCATCTATATAATAAAGTAGAACCATTTTTGAATCTCAAATTTGACAAAGCACAACAACGTCTCAGATTGATTTACCCAAATTTAATGGTCCAGATTGATTCCTTCTTACCAAGTTTCCCCCCAAAACTCATACTAAATTTCCTCCCATAACTTATACTAAATTTCCCCACAAAACTCATACTAAATAATAATAGTAATAATATTAATAATAATAACACTAATAATAATAATAATTAATATAATAATAATAATAATAGTAATAATAATAGTAATAGTAATAGTAATAGTAATAGTAATAGTACTAGTAATAGTAGTAGTAATAATAATAATAATAATAATAATAATAATAATAATAGTAGTAGTAATAGTAATAGTAATAGTAATAGTAATAGTAGTAGTAATAGTAGTAGTAGTAATAATAATAATAATAATAATAATAATAATAATAATAATAACAACAACAACAACAATAATAATAATAATAGTGATACTAATACTAATACTAATACTAATACAAATAATAATAATAATAATAACAGTAACAGTAACAGTAACAGTAACAGTAACAGTAACAGTAATAGTAATAGTAGTAGTAATAATAATAATAATAATAATAACAACAACAACAAAAACAATAATAATAATAATAATAATAATAATAGTGTAATAGTAATAGTAGTAGTAGTAATAATAATAATAATAATAATAATAATAATAATAATAATAAAAACAACAACAACAACAATAATAATAATAATAGTGATACTACTACTACTACTACTACTACTACTACTACTACTACTAATAATAATAATAATAATAACAACAACAATAATAATAATAATAGTGATACTAATACCAATACTAATACTAATAATACTAATAATAATAATCATTAGAATAACATCAATAATAATAATAATAATAATAATAATAATAATAATAATATTAATAATAACAATAATAGTAATAGGAATAATAATAATAATAATAATAATAATAATAATAATAATAATAATAATAATAATAATAATAATAACAATAATAATAGTAATAATAATGACAATAATAATTATAATAATAGTAATAATAATAATAATATCGATAATAATAATATAGATAATAATAATAATAATTAATAATAAGAAGAATAATATCGATAATAACAATAACAATAACAATAATAATAATAAAAATAATATTGATAATAGTAATAATAAGAACTATAATAATAATAATAATAATAATAATAATAACAACAATAATACCGATAATAATAATAACACCGATAATAATAATATTTATAATATTTATTTTTTGAATTTTAATTTAATTTTTCGTTATGTCGTGTCTTCAGACATAGACAATTATTAGTGGTACTATATTATTGGCTGAAAAAAATCAAAAATGTTTAAATATGCTTAAAAAAGTTTAGAAGTCCCGATCCAGTTTTGGGTTTAAATTTAGAGGCTACTTCTTATAAATTGATCAACCTGATGTACAAGTAATTAAGTTTAAAAAATTGTTGGAGAACGATTTTTTATTTATTTATAATTTAAAAAAAAATTAAAAAAAATAAGTAAATTTTTATTGTTTTAAAAAAATAACTTATAAGTCAAATTTTTCTGAATCGGTCAACTATTATGAAATAACATAAATACCCTCTTTTATTTTCTTAATGTTCTTCTTATTAAATAATATTTTTGTAATTTAGTTATGTTCTGTTATCTGTTAGAATGTGTTTGCATTTTTACTTTTCTATATGGATATTTCTTTCAGGTAAGAGAATAAAATTACTGGAAAGTGCTGCAGTTAGACTCTTAATTTAGAATGTTTTTTACCAGGACAACTTAAAGAAAAAATACTCCAAAAAAACTTTTTCTACTGGATGCTAGGAATTTATATGAGACAAGAATTGGGCAGTTCCAAACTCCAAATGTAGAAACTTTGGATCCAGCAATCCGACAGTATAGTGATCTTCCTTCCTGGATAGATAAATAACTCAGAGAAATTGCGTGGACATTCTGTCCTCATGCAAGTACTGATACAGTAATTTATACTAAAGGTTTCCTGATATTTAATATTGTTTCATCTTAAATTTTGTGATAACATATTTTTTGAGGCAAAACTTTTAATCCCTCTTGTTGCAAGACTTTTGTTCCATTCAAATGTTGAGAAGATGTTCTCTTTCTTTGTGATCCATCTTTACGTCTTTTCACCTTGTTACACACTTGTGACTGCAATTTGTATGAATTTTTTATTACTTTTCTCATGCTTTTTCTGTTCAACTATTGCTTGAAATTCTTTCTCATGCATATATGTTATGCATTGATTTAAATAGCTTATGGCTTCTAATGTATAATGTGCCTAGCTCATTATTTTTTATGGATAAGCTCTTTATCGTTTGTAGCATAAGGATATCAGAAGTACTTGTCTAGTGCTTGTGTACTGTGGTTAAATAAATAGTAGTCATTGAACTATTATGTTATACTGCCTCAAAATTGTAATTGTGATCTTCCCTTCATGCCTCAAGCTAACCATATCTTGGAAAGGCCTGTACTTCATCACAAATATACATATAGAGCTCAAAGCGAGATGGCATTTTAAGCAATTTGGTCAAAGTTTCAGCTGTCACTTTGCGCCTTTATGCAGGATCTTAATTCTTCATTCGTTGGTTTGTGTTACAGGTATTGTACTGGAGGAATTAGGTGTGAAATGACATCAGCCTATGTCAGGTCTAAAGGTGCAGGCTTTGAGAATGTTTTTCTGGTGAGTTCAAATGGACTTTCTATATTTCCATTTCTTCTTGTGTATCTAAATTAAATATGCTTTTTGAATGGATGATATGTAGTTGATTCAACCAACTTGGACTAAATTTTTTGTTTCACAGAGCAATCGTTGATTTGTAGTCACTAAATATGCATTAATGAGTAGCCTTTGGTTAAGAGTAAATCACAAGATTTCCATATTCACATATTCATATTTCTTATAGTTTTGTCCTTATTTTTTCTGTTTTATGGGCACAGAGTTTATAAATAATGGCCGAGTAATTTATATGTTTAATGTCTACTAATTCCTCAAATCCTCAGCTGTAATTTTGTTCAAATAGGAGGAATTAGGAAAGTGTCTGGACAAGCTCCAGAATTATTTGTTTATATTTTTCTTGAGGTTTCTAGTTGGATTTTCTTTGGAGATAAGCTAAGGTTTCTAGGTTGATATACCATCACTTTGCATGTAGTCCTGATTTAAGATGTCGAAACAGTTTTACTTTAATGCAGAGGTTTTCTACATTGTCCCAGAGCAAATCTGAAGCATAAGTTTTGTGTGTTGACATTCTATGTGATGAAAGTTCCTCACTAAAACTAAATGCTGTCTTGAAGGATGTGACTAGCATTAGGTGGTTTGCCGAGACTAAAATGTCGTAGTAAGCAAATGATGCTTTACAAGTACCCATATCATATAACAAATCAATTCTAAAGTGAATTTGCACAGGTTTTCATTTCTTGTCCCTATGCACTATGATCTAGCATGTAATTATCATGAATTCATGATAACATGTCCCTAAGGAAGTATAAATGATTCTCGTGTAGATGATGAAATTTATTAGTAACTATGGCTTTGTTGCAGTTGTATGGTGGAATTCAACGTTATCTAGAACAATTTCCAGATGGTGGTTTTTTAGAGGAAATAATTTTGTTTTTGACCACAGGTATTGTTTAGGAGTTCCCTATATCTGAAGAGATGATTAAGTTCCTTTAAGTTCAAGAATGATGTTTTGGAAATTGGGTTGTTTTTCATACTTATTGGGTTTACTGAAAAATCCATTCTGTTAACAGGCACTAAATAATCTAAGGAACTAGTGAAATTGGACTCCATTCTCTGAATCCTCTAGAAAATTCTGATGTTCTTCTTATTATTATTTTATTTCTGGCTGCCAAAGGCTTTTAGCATGACTTTGAAAAGGAAGAGATGGAGGTTAGTGGAAGAGCCCCCCCCCCCCCCCCCCCCCCCCCCCCCCCCCCGCGCGCGTGCTCTACAAAAAAGAGTCTCATTTGTAGAAAAATTTGTTCCACAGAAGAAGTCCTCTGTTTTATTCATTAACATACCACCACTACTAAACTAAACACAAATTATACTTGGGGCTTGGGGATAAACATGGATGAAATATGTAACTTTTTCGTGGAATGAAAGGAATATTACTTAATGAACTTGTTCATGAGTTATATTTTTCGAAACACACCAAAAGATAGAAATATGGTACACTTCCACAATGGATTATTCTCTTGCCCTTTTCTAAAACCTTGAAATGTCATTCTAAGTAGACACAGGGCCGGCCCTGCCTTATAAAAAAAAAAGCATGCGCTTTAGGCCCCATTTTAAGGAAGGCCCCAAATTTTTGAATATCATAAATAATTCATATAAAAAGGTCTTATAAAAATATAAGCCAAATAATTTTTTAGGGCCCATAATCCAATTCAAATATTAAATATGTAAAAAAAATTAACAGTATAAAAAAAAGCCTCATTTAAATAAAAATTATTAATACTCCCTCCGTCCCAAAATAAAAGTTCTTCATTGATTTTTGTAGTCAAATTGACCATTTTTAAAATTAATAATTAAGCATATATATTTAGATTTAAAAAAAAATAAACATTGAAATTAGTACTAAATTTTATATAATTTATAATGTTTATAGGCTTTTTACATATATATTAAATAATAATAATATATATTTATTTAAAAAATGATCAATTTGACCATAAAAGTCAATGAAAGATGTACCAAACATAGAAAGCCTCATTAAAAATATCGCTTTAGGCCTCAAATTGTCTTAAGCCACCCCTGAGTAGACACCAAGTGTAGTCAGGATAGACCCCTTACTATCCCAAAAGCTCCAGAAAGTCTATTCTAGAGTTTGAATCATTGTTCAATTTGAAAAGCACACACCAATCAGGAGGTAGATCCTTGTAGCAATGTGCTTCTGCAATAGATGATTAGTGTTGCGTTTATTGAGAATCATTAATCGAACAAAAGCCTTAACCTTCAAGGGAGCTTTGGCTTTACAAATAAAATTAAATAAAGGAAACATCACCATGTAAGAATCTTTCTTTTGAAAACAGAATTCTTCTTTTCTGTTTTCTGGAATTCAGTTAAGTAGTTTGGTAACCACCATACTATTCTTGAAGAAAAAGTGTGATGCAGAAAAAGCTACTGAGCATAATATGGTGAACTTTTTGTTATTTCTTGTTGAAAATGGTAATTCTTTAACTTCATGTCTTCCTCTTGGTTATTGTAGGGTTTCTGTTGGTAGCTCAGATGTAAATGTATTTGGGAGCCTTCTCTGTATATCTCCATTTGATGGTTATTCTTCTCGGAGTAGATGTAGTTACTGTAGAATGCTTGTTTTAGTCCGTGATAGTTGCCGGGTATGTGCTGATGATGATTCAATACATAGTTTAGTGTGATGTCGCAAACACCCAAAAATAAAATCTTACTCTGAAAAAATATTAATGTAATAGTGCAAGTAAGAGTCGATCCCATAGAGAATGATTAATTTAATTTTATGTTTTTTTAAATCAAAATTGGGGGGTTTTTAATCAAAGAAGTAATTTAAATAAAATTAACTAAAATAAATATGCAAGTAATTTAATGAAATAAATGAGAAGAAAAAACCTTGGTTAAAGTTAACA